>JAAAKG020140844.1:0-12004 GCA_010014905.2 Druon quercuslanigerum
TACCAATAACCTTCTTACCTTCGTTTATGCGTCTATCTAACTCCTTATCTATCTTCCCGTCCATAGTAAATAAGCTAAGTTTTATTTCCGTTAATTTTGAGGCCCATGCTCTTCATGCTTGCATTCAGTTTATTCAAAATTCTTTGCAAGTCTTCGATAGATTCTGCGATGACGACCTTATCATCTGCGAACGCTAATCCACGTATCCTTACTGTTTCGAGATCCACACCTTCTTCGTCGAAAAGAGCTATTCTTAAACACTTGTCCGTAAATAAAATAAATATATATGAAGACACAACGCATTCTTGTCTAACGCCTTGCATAATATCGAACTAGTCACTCGATTTCCGATTTACCCTTACACTCGCTTTACCAGATTGTTCTTATAGCTTGTAGGAGCCATCCATTTACACCGTGCTCTTTCAGAACTTCCCAAAGTTTACTTCTATCTACCTTGGCGAAATCTTTTTCTAGGTCAACAAATGCACAGAAAACTTTTTTGCCCACTCTCAAACTTTTTTATGTGATTTGCCTTAAGCTAAATATTTGATCCGTACATGACCTTCCTGGCATAAACCCACTTCGGACTTCCCAAATATTTTCTTCTGTTATTTTCATTACCCTACGAATAAGTATTTTTGATCATATTTTACTTACGATACTTTATAAGTTGATCCCTCTGTAATTATTGCAGTCTCTTTTATCTCCCTTTCTTTTGTATATTGGCGCGATAATCGCTTTTTTCCAATCACCTGGGAATTCTCCTATTTCGATGCATAGATTTATTAATTCGCACAGTCTATGTGGTATGTACTCGCAAACGTGTTAAAGCATTTCAGCCTTATTACTGTCTACCCCGGAAGCCTCGCCGTTTTTAAAGTTCTTGATTATATCCCTAACCTCAGTGACACAGACTTTCTCAATCGAGTTTTCTAATACATTGTGTTCTACGTCGCATTTGTGGTTTCCTATATTTTCATCGCGGTTAGTACCCTAAAATGGTTTCTGAAAGCGTCTCTTACCCCGCCTGCATAATATTGCATTTCCCCTTTGCTATTTCTCATGTTGACAAATTCTGTACTTTTAATTTCCTTTATTGCTTCATAGAGTAGTTTCTCGCTCCCTTCAAAGTCGTTTTCTGTTTTCTTTTCTGCTTCTTCTCTAATTTTATATTTACTTTCTCTAATTAATCGCTTGAGTATCCTCTTTTTGCATCTGTAATCATTTAGACGTCTATTTCTTTCTTCATCGCTAAGACCTGTCATGTTCAAAGTTCTCATGTACGCTTCTTTTTTTGATTTTTGAGCAGCCTCAATTTCATCATTCCACCATGTATCACTAGACATTCTTCCTACAACCGCGGTACCACACACTTCGATCGCACATCTAACAATGATATCCCGGAACAAAGTCCATGTACTTTCTATATCTTTATTTCGTATAAGCGCTTCCCAAGTTGCGTTACCTATGCTTTGGATTATCTTATTTTGGAAATCTATTCGCACATTCGGTTTCTGTAGGTTCTCAATTTTGTTTCACGCTTGTTCTGCTTTCTTGCTTCAATTTTTCTCCATCCCCGACCTAAGTTAATTTTGGAGATCAGAAGGTAATAATCAGTATTGCATTCAGATCTCCTCATGACCCTTGTATCTTTGACTTGTTCTCTTAATCTTTAATCCGCAACAACGAAGTCAATTATACTGTGGCTGGTTCCCTTGGACCAGGTGTACATTTTGATCATTTTATGCCTAAACCAAGTATTTATAATAAACATACGCTTTTCTAAGCATAAGCCAACTAATTTGTCTCCTTTATAGTTTGTTCTTAAGTCCCCCAAAATTAGCTACTGCTCTTTCTGTAACAGCCAAAATTTGTATGTATGATAAGCTATTTAAGTATTTTTCAATACAGTTTCGCTTTGAATTTCTATGTTGAACTTAAATGTAATAAGTTATTTTGAAATGAGCAGAATATAATGTTGCACTGGCTGTTTGAAGTTATTTTTACAGAATCGACTATACTACAATAAGAAGGTTGTATTTATACCGATAATATCATATCACCTAAAAATACGTTTAAATAAATATGTTTATGACGTCATTGTTAATCTAATTCGTTTTCACATTCATTGCAGTAAATATTACTTCCGCAGTCTTCAGCACGTAACTCAGGAATATTTTGAAGTAAAAGATGCCTGCGCACTCGTTTTGTGCTCGCGTTTGGATTTTTCTTTTCTTATTTGATCACTTCTTCTATTATAAATTAAAATATTTCTTACGTTTGCACTTTATATTGTAATTTGACAGATTTGGAATCCACCCATTTTATGGTCAGACATTAATGGGGCGCCATCTACTGTCAAGAGTGGTTGTCAAGCGGGGGTCTAGAGGGGGCCCGATCTGGCCCAAGTCGGAAATAAGGCAAATATTTGGAAGTTTCTTCACGGGATGCTTGACATAGTCACTTTCAATCTCCATCATGCAATTCTTTATGGCCGTTTTATACTAACAAACTAAGAAATGTTATATGGGTTTTCTTCATAATTTTTCGTCTAGAATCGATTGGCGCAGTCAGTTTTTAAAAATAATGAGTTTAAGTATGAATGGTTACAATAATTTTTTATAAACAATTGAAGGGCTACCCTGCATACTAGCGTAAATTCCAAACCTTCGAAAATTGGTTTATTGGCTTAAGCTTTTTGTCTTTCCCTAACTCATGTCTCTGTAGAAGATTTTGATCCAGTTCAACCCTAAAGTAGGTCTAGGGAAAACAGTCAGTGCCACGATGCTTGCTGGTGCAAGTGCCATGCTTCATAGTGTGGTATCACTGCGGCGTCATTGATTTTCAGAGCACGTGTGGATTCTGGTTTTTTGAAGTTTATTCGTCAAAAATTATGAATTCTTGGAAAGAAATAGTTTCTGCGAAAGTGACTTCTTATGTGTCAAAATTGAAGCTTTCTGGTACGTGCCGATCTTCGACCAGGGCTTTCTCGCAAATGGTTATCTTTTTGAAAGCGCTATTTTTGCGATTCAATAGAGCAAAGCAATAGATCAAAAGTCCTTACTATTTTTTTCTCATTAAACAGTTACGCAACTTTTTAAGTGTCAAAATTGAAGATTTCTGGTTCACGCCGATCTTTGACAGGATTTTTTCGCACATGGTTATCTCTTGCTCTTTTTTCTGTTATTGTTATTTTTTATAATTTAAAAATAAAACTTTTGCGCTACTTTTCATGCATAAAAATCAGAGTCTCTGGGGACACGCTGAAGGATGCTTCTTTCAGGATGTTCGTTTCATGTTTCGATGAAGCCTAACAGTTCTTCGAAACTTTTCTGTATTTTTTGATTAAAATTATTTGCGTGAAAGTACGACAGTTATTCAGTTCTCCTGTAAAATTCGCGTTTTGGTAATTGCGCCTGTATGCAATGTGCCCCTTCAAACGCAAATGACAAAAGAAAAAATGCTTAAATTTTATTTTTCCATTATGCTATGAATGGAATAGTTTGATGCTATCTGTCCCAGTTTTTGCCTGGACCTTAATGGATTAAGTAGGTCATTCAAACATCCCCAACACATACTTTTCTTCCCTTTCTCTACCAACACTCCCATATCCCTATCTCCTTACTTCACACATTGTCCCCTTCCATAACCTCTTCCTCCTCTAGTTTCCCCTTTCCAAACTTACTCCTTTTCCCTTACCCTGCTACCTTTTCTCTAGCTATCAGTTCCCCATCCCACTCACCCTCATTGATAACCATTTCCCTACTTTTCCTCACTTGCACTCACTTCCCTGACATCTTCCCTAATTCACCCTACGCTCATATTTTATTTATTGCTAAAAACTTAATTCTAATTTAGAAAATGGTTTTTTGGACATTCTGGATGGGGTTGAGGGTGGGGTCCAAATGAAAAATCAATTTGTGCAATATTCGAAAAAGTATTTTTAAGAATTCAATGTAATTTGCACGTGTCTTATGGAAAATTGCACATTCCAGTCTCAAGTTCATCAAAATTGGGGTTCTTCCCATGAATTTTCAATGGGAAAATTGAGGGGGTAAACGGAAACCCTAAAGTTGTCTGATCGAAAAAATATGTATTCTTTTTTTAAGGAATCTCACAACATGAAGCATTATCCCAAAAAAAATTAAACTTCATATTTTTTACCAGCCTAGCCTGCATATTTCATGTTATGTGAAAGCCAATAAATTGAGCTAAAATATGAAAAATAATTGTTTAAACAAACAGGAATTATTAAAACAATTATTACTTAATGAAAAAATGGCTCAAACTTTTTATTTGTCTATTAAAAAATATGTTTTGTGTTATAAAAACACAAGGAGGGAAATAATTTTGCAAACGAAAGAGAGTTTCTAATCAAGTATAATAAATAAAAATTGTAAAATAATTTTTTTAAGATAATAATATTCCATCTGAATGACTCTCAATTAGGGTGATCTAAACAAATCCACTTTTATTACACTCTCATCCTAATGAGAAGGAAGGTATTAATTTTATGAAAAATTTAACTTTTTCAGTTTTCTTTAAATCTCCACGTTTTGAGACACCGCGAGTTAGAAAATCGATTTTTACGAAGGTGTCTGCCTGTCTGACTGTAGTTTTTAGGCACGATAACTTTCAAAGCACTAAATTTATTGAATTAAGAATTGGCACAAGTTTTTATGGCATATAAAGAAAAGGCAAGTTCGTTATTCAGCCATTTTTTATCAAACATTTTGGTAGGACGCACAGTTTTTTTCGTGAAACATAACATTGAGAATCTAAGAAATAGATTTTTTGTTAAAACGGCATCAAGTACGAAAACAAAAAATGGATAAAAGTTGATCCAAACAAGACCTACAAATTTATCATTAATTATTTTTTGAAAGGACATGTAGTCTTTGTTTTAATCGCCAAAAATCATGATTAAAAATTAAACTTTTTGGATAAAAAACACAAGATTCGAAAAAAATGAATAGACAAAATTAGTTTACCAAAAAAAGGTCGACAAATTTGTAATTAATTAGTTTTTAATAGGTCGCGTAGTTTTTATTTTAATCGTAAAAAATAACATTTAAATAAAAAATGATTTCTTCAGAATAACGACACAAGCTACAATAAAATTTTAATTGACAAAATTGTTCGCCTACATTTTATCTGAAAACATTTTATCTGACAGTTACGGATAAAGATTAATGCCCATTAGAGAACGAAAAGTAAAGTAAAAATAAAGAAATTATATATAATAATATAACAGAGTTGAAAATAATATAAAAAAGTGCGCATTTCGTACCAATTTTAATTGAGCGCGAAGGACGAGATACGTTATGAGAATGTGTTATTCAAAGCCGAAGGAGCTTTAACAAAAGAGAATTGAAATTTAAAAAATTGCAGTTGTCGGTGATGTGCCCTTTAATTTCAAAAGGTCTATGCACAAATGTGGGGGAAGCACAAATACCGAGTGCGAGCCAAGCGAGTGGTGCACGACGAGAATGTGCCCGCGCAGCGGGAAGATTTAAAAAAAATCACTTATCCCTTAAATTTTATTTGTTTGTGAAAAACAATATGTAATTTTTTGTATTCTTATAAAAAAAAGTATACGTCGCGGTCCTGTGGTCTAAAAAAGTTCTGAGGCAAATTGACCTTTTAATTACAGTTCATTCTGTAAAAATATCAGTAATGACGTGTTGGACAGGAAATTGAAAACGTGATATCTGACGTTAAGCGGCGCAACAAGAATAACCTTTATTATAATAGGAATAATAGAATTACGCGCGAAAACTACCCTTTATAGTGTTTGAGATAAGGGATTAAATTTAAATTATATACGGAAACCTTTGGACATTTCACTACACTCGAGATTCCCTGCAACGAGAAGCTCGGGAATTGGAGTGTTCTCTGATATCAGTGTATATGGAATGCTCTCTATTTTGTAGTAGTGGGGGAAGAGGGGCAGACCAGCTGTTCGTTGCAGAGAACGCAAATGTGCACGTTAGAGGGATCGCTCGTTGCAGAGAATCTCGTTGCAGGGAATCTTGAGTGTACTTGTATGACTTGGGGTAATATATGAAAGTGAAGAAGTACTGTGTTTGCAGAAGAGCCCAATATGATATCTCCTATAAAGTATAATTTTTCCCGTTTAATGGTTCCTTGGTGTAATAGAGGTGATTTTTATTATCGTAAGCGTTAGGTATCATGATTTGAGTCTCCTGCCAAACATTTAATTTTTTTACTAGAATTAATGCTGAATAAAAGTTTTGATCGTTTCGTGACTGTTAATGGTTCCAGATCCGCGGTTTAAACTTCTTTTAAAAATAAAACAAAATTTCTCTAGTGTGGAATGAAATATTAAGAGCTTAAAAGCTCTCGTCACGTTAAGACGAACCAACTACGTGGCTACGTTCCCGAGACACTATTACTTGCAATAATCACCATCTGTGGGATAGCAATAATCGTAGAATAATCGATCGCACGCAGCTGAGTAGCTTGGCTCCTCTTCATCGCTTAATTATTAAGGACGTACATAGTAATAGTATAATGATGCTACTCGCATTCGCGCGGGCTGAATTTATCACCGTCATAATTATCAAACGTTTACCTGCACGAAACCAGTTCCCCGTGTGCGATATACGCAGTTTGTGTGTACGATTATCATTCGAAGACTACCATCAATCGCCATAATTAATTTTTGCCTCATTTACATTTTCAATTATGCCCTTAGTCCCTTCAACTTTTGAGATTATCTTCGCTCATAACGTCAATCCTTCAGCTCTATTTGTCCATAAAATTACTACCAAAATTAAAGAGCTTAACGGATTTAAAAATAATTGTTTGATGTCATTTAAGGAAATTGGCTAATAGCTTATCACGATTATCAATTGTTACCGAATACAATTACTGAAAAGCAAATAGATTTGAATGAGTAAGATAACTTTAAATACAAACATTTATCAGCGTATAAAATATTTAAAAAAAATTAAAGTATTTATTTTTAAAATTTAATGAAGTTTATTACTTACATGCAAACAAAAATAACTCGAAAGTCTAAATGTGTGGATGAAGGACCAATTGAATTTTTACTTTTCTTGAAACTGCTCACAAGTTCAAATTAGGACAAAATTAGGATAGAGCATGGCAAGTCTGAATCATGGCGTCGTACAAATATCGACGATGGTTTTTTTATAAAATAAAAGTATTTAGGATGTAAAAATATGATCGTTTGATTCTCTGATATTTTGTGAATTGGAAAAGTTACTTTTAAATATATGTATCAAGAAGTAAACGGTCTGTTTATTAAAAATAGCGAAAGCTGTCACATGACTTTTTATTCGTTTACATTCTGCTATAGTTCGTTGAGAATTAAATTTATCCTATCAAAAACATCTTCGAAATAAATCTATCATGAAAAAAATCTGCCAACTACAGCTGAATGAATTTGTGAAATCAAATTTTGCCAATTAATCTGGGAAATAATATTCATAATAAAATATATCAAGAAACATTTTTGTAACGCTACAGAAGCCTTACTGGAATTTTTGAATAATCTTTTAAAAGCTATACTAGCCATTATACAACATTGTGGGATTGTATTTTGCCATCAATCTCCAAAACTCTAAAGCTTGTTATTAAAATCATTTTGCTTATAACATTCTTCCCCTCTAAGTTTTATAATGTCTAATATGGATAACATGTTTCGGCAAACATGTTATTATGAATTTTTTTGCCGAATTACTATGCTAACTTTGATTACATAAATGCATATTACTGTATACTGAAAACTGGAATGTAGAATGGTTTCGGGCATGTATTGTATTGCCATTGATCTTAGGTCTAGAAAATTCAAACGTAAACAGGCTCATCTCTGCTGCTACTGAATTCTCGTTAAAATGTTATACACATAATTCCGATAGAGTAGGTTGTGAAAGAGGTGAGGACAGAAGAAAAATCAAATTCTTAAAAAGAAAATATGATAATCTAAATTTTAAAATAATAATTTTTTAAATCTTAGTACATATGCTAAAAAATTTAAACTATTCAATAGATCGAAAATTCCTGTAATCTGTATCGAAAATTTGATAGACTGAATCCTGAAATTAGAAAGCTCGGATTTAAGATATTCCTAGAACAGATGATCCCTGAACTTTCTTGATGACAGGAGCCACTGTGTCGAAAGAGAGGATGTATTCAGTCAAGCGTGACGGCCAGTCTCAGGGCCGCGTCTCAGAACGATAGTCGTGGCCCTGTCTGTTTAAGTTTCGATTCCCTATATGCTTACACGGTTGTTGTAAATGGTGCCTATAATAAAATTTTCATGAACTAAAAAAGCTGATACAACCATACGATACGAACTTAAAAAAGTATTCAGGTAAGTTAAAGTACTTGAAAATTATTACTAAAACGGTAATGTTAATGAGTATTCTTCTTTACTACTCATCGATAATGCAATTATTTACTTTATCAGTTGTTAATAATAATCTTTAAACAGTTAAATAACTAACAAAGTGATGTTCCAACGCACTATAGGTTTCTTTACATAAAACTAAATGCATGTGGCTTTGTTTACATCAAATGACTGTATTAATATGTATATTTACTTGCCTACGTATAACTATATACATTCTTCTATTTCATAATACAAAACGTAAATAATCTTTCAAAATATTTCAATATCATTCTGTAGTCCAATATTTTCGAGTTGCATATATTATTATGTATAATATTGTCAGTTTGTATCGTAACATCGAAGTGTGAGCGTCAAAATTAAATTATGTCTATTACTTTTAGTTAGTGGATATAAAAGGAAACCAGTACCTCAAATCCAAGTACGTGCGATGAGTTCTCTTTGAAGTAACAGATACCCTTAAACAATTAATTAGTAAGCATGTCACTTTTGACAGCAACGACGAACAATTACCGAAAGCACTATTTGCGAATTGCAAAAAAAAAGATGTAAGCAAATAATGATTCTGACAAAATTAAAGCTTTAAATCATTTACTTGCCTTGTATTTTAATGTAACAAAATGCCAGTTAATTAGCTTTAAGACGGAAAATCTAATGTTCATCTAATCGATGATGTTGAGGAATCTCGTGACGTAGATGAAGCGTACATTAAAATTGGTGCAAGTGGCGGTGGAGGTTTTTTAAAAATAACATTATCTACTCAAACGTTGGATAATGAGTTGGTCCTTTCAAGCAAAAATAAACGGCAAAGTGATAATTTATCAGTTTTGTGAGACTTACTAAATCTAAAAGATTTCGAAAGTAAACTTTCAAGGTATCTAAAATTATTGAATTTATTGATTGGCCCGATATCTCACAGCTGTTCGTACCCCTGCACTTGGTGTACCACTCATAAAGATTTCGTAGACGCTATAGGCATTGAAAATTTTAAAGCTTGGAAAGCAAACGGAGCTAAAAAAAAAAGATTGTAAAAATTTTAAAAATTGTGGCAATTCAACGATAAATTCATCCGACGAAGAAAAGCACATTATTGACTTGATTGCACCGCCCGAGTTACATTTGTTCATCGGAGTTGTAAACACTTTATTCAATAGTATGTACAAAAAATTTGAACAAATTTGTGAAATGTCGTCTAAAAAGTGCAATTGCAGCAGAGAAATTCTTGTAAAACATTATTAAAGAAAGTGGATGTTTTACGTGAAATTTGCACAACAACCTGTAATTTTTCTTGTATGCAACTTGTTACATGTTTTGACGCATTCAAAGAGGTTGTAGATTCTTGTTTTTCAAATGATTTAAAATCAGATTACGTTGAAAAGATCACTGTTTGAAAAAAAAAATTAATTTAGATTTAGAGATAAAAGTAATGCCGAAAGTTCACGCCGTTTTTTCATATTAAAGATTTTAGTGATAAAAAAAGAAAACATTGGGGTTCTACTCGGAGAAAGCTGTGAAATCAGCTCATGCAAACTTTAAAAAATGTGGATTAAGTATAAAGTGAAAAAGACACATCCGAAGTATGCAGAAAATTTACTTAAAGCTGTTTGCGAACATAATGGTAGACACCTTTAATTTCCAAACAATTAAAGTTTAAAATTCACAAATCTATTTAATTTCAATTTTTGTTGTTTACTTTAATAAATTATGTTATATTTATATGAAATATTAGGTGATCGTAAGTTTTCTTTAGTTTAAAACGTGCCAATTTACTTGCTAAATATACTCAAATTGTAAGTACGTGTAATAACTCGTAATTTTGTTTTGTCAAATAAAAATTATTTTATAATTTAACAAAATACGGCTAGTTTTATGTAATTAATGAAATATATTCACATAAAATATTCATATTACTATTTCAATAATGATTTTTAAGTACTTTAACTTGCTTATATACTTTTTCAAGCTCGTATCATATGGTTGTACCAGCTTATTCAGCGTTTATGTTATTATACATAGCAATTTTAGTGAATTTTTCGCGAATAAAAAAACGGCTTAGGCAATTATTTTAAGTTCATAAAAAAAATGATTATAGGCACCATTTACAACAACTTCTCACTCGAAACTTTGGAGTCCACGAACTTTTTATATAAAATTATTCAGCCCCATCGTGCTTAAGATCAAGGTCAATGCAGGCAATACCGAAAACCGTTGTTCATTCCAGGTTCCAGTACACTAGTGAAGCATTCTCATTAATAGGTGATACTAATCATTTCGATGCGTTAGTATGTAGAGGTGAGCAAAGATCGAAAATTGTTTTTTTTTATGGTTTATTGCTTTGTTTTAGTCTCACAGGTTCTAAGACATTAATGCCAAATCACGCCTAAGTTTATTTTCAAAGGTTAATTAGTCAGCTGCCAAATTTAATTGAAATCGTTGAAAAATTGTGGCACAAATCTACTAAAGATCCAAAATATTTGCTTCTTTCAGATAATGATTGTTGGTAGCTTCTTTTTGTACTTGGCGTCGATTCGTCACACAGGAGAAGGAAACACATTTTTTTCTTCTAAAAAGTTCACAGCCTTTAATTTTGCCCTAATTTTCAAATTAAAAAAAAATCAAGTTTGCTACATTGCAAAGAGCACCTTGATCAGAGATTTCAGCATTTTCATTTGCTTATTTATTATATTTTTACTCAATGTATGAGAATATCGAATTTTTTCTCAAACTAATTATTTACTCTTTAACGGATTATTGTATTTTTTATCATTTTAAACATATTAAATTAACAAATAGCCAAATATTTTAATTTTTGTCGAAAGAAATTTGTTGTTTAATAAGAATGCTTTAAATTATAGATAATTTTTTACAAAAATGTGGAATTTGTGGTTTTTCAACATCGTTTTTCACTTCGTGATCTAAATTTATGTAGGTATTCTTTAAAATAATGTAGTATTAAATAAATTTGTTAAAATACAACAATTTTTTATTTCGTAAATAAATTAGCTAAGTAAATATAAACTGCTTTAAATTTTTGTGAGAGAGATTTTGCAGTCATTATTTCTATTTAAGACAACCAATAAACAATTCCTATAATTATTTATAATTATTTAATTTCAAATATCGCTATATATATACGAAGTTAATTATATTTGTTAAAAAAGCAATTGTTAATTTTATCAGCAAATGAAATAAATAAAGTCAAAGATTGGCACGTGCACAACTCTGCACGCCAATGGTCGGAAGGACAACTGTGCATGTCCGAGACCATAAGATCTCATCTGTGCACGTAGAAATTTCTACGTGCACAGTTGTCCAAGTACCATCTGTACACGTGAACATATATCACTTGCCCAACTGTGTACGTTCAAAGATGTCACTTGCCCAACCGTTCATGCTCATGTCTTTACGTATCGGTGCATACGAGGGGTGGCCCTTCCTTAAATTTTTTGAGTTCCTTGAATTCTCTGTATTTCTTGAATTTGTTCTTGAGTTCGATGAATACCTTGAATACCTTAAATTTCCTGATTTCTTTAAATTCCCTAAATTCACTGCATTCCCTGAATTACTTGAATTTCTTGAATCAGGGGCGGATCCAGACAACAGTTT
>JAAAKG020140845.1:0-12004 GCA_010014905.2 Druon quercuslanigerum
TTTAAGATTTGGCGATTCTAATGAGGCACGCACTATGCTTATACACATGTTTAAAATTTGCGCAGGACCTGATTTTAGAGACTTGAATATTTCGAATTATAAACTTGCACAAGTTATCAATCCACCATCTGATAAAATTTTTTTTAACTTCTACTGCGATAAATGTACGAAAAAGTCTTGCATTCTTCCTTAAAAAATGATATTAATGGTCAGTTATTGTTATGGGAAGTTTGTGAAGCAGAACACTGCATAAAACTTGAAAACAATAATAATTTTTTGACTATTAATTTGGAATTCCAATTGCGAACGTTACTCGAAAAAGAGAAACTTGCACAGTGCTTTTTTCCTGAATGTCTGAAGGATGATAAACTCAGTGGGACATATAGTATTATAATACGAGATATTCATGATAGTGTATTGTATAAGGAAACTATTAGAAAATATTTTTCAACACTTACGTATATTATTAGTACAGATGGCACTCCATTGTCCATTGTCAAATTTGTATTATTAGTTGGTATTTATGGTTGTACGCACAGAGCCGAAACCCGATCTAATGAATCTATTTATTACTGAATTCTCTAAGCAAGCGAATCACCTTCATTATGAAAGATTAAAATTTAAATTTCCAAACGAAAATATCCGATGTTTACGAGATTTATAAATATGTGATATAATATTAACCGCCCTATATAAATAATTATCTCTGCAGCATAACATATTACAACAACCTATACGGCTTAAGTTTAAGAGATATCAACGTATTAAACCATTTCATAAATTCCTAATTTACATTGTAAATCAAACGTAGTGACAAATATTTCTTCTTGAATCTGATTCTAATAAAGTCCAAATATTTGTGAAGGCTAAGTTTGACGCCTGTGATACAACAAAGCACTTAAATATACGCTAGCTACATTTGTAATAGAATTTTTTATGAACACATACATTAATTAGATTTTTCTCTAACCAGAAAATATGATATTTTTTCCTGCTTCTATCTTATCCTTGACTATTATTAAGTAAATATTTTTAGCTATGCGCTAATGAAAATTTGTGCGATTTAATGTAAATTCTATCCTTATTGCTATTCTCTTTTAAATATTATTTTAGTCATCCCAATATGAGCGCTAATTTCATCTAAATTTTTTTTCGGGGGATTTCAAAGTGTGATTCATCCCGATCTGATGGGATAAAAATGATCCCAGATTTGGATTTAGCAACATTAAAAACTTATATGTATGGTCGTTTAGCTTGCGTTACAGATTTTTTTGTGGTGCTGTGCTATTAGGTGTAGTGTTGTTTTCGCAAAAAAGACATGTGGTTAGCTCATCCTTTTTTCGGAAGAGAAAGTATTATCTGAAATAAGAAAAATTTCATCTTGTGTTTCTTTTTGCAGAACTATGCTCGCAATTTGAGTGTTTACCTAATGGCGCCCCCATTCTGTTTGTTCCTCGTTCCAGGCCTTCTCGTGCTACTGGCAGACGTCATTCTCCTAAAAGGTCTCTTTTCTTTTTTATTTAATAATGAAAACTTAACTTATTATATATTTTGAAACTTGGAGAAGCTTTTACTAACTTATTATGAAATTATTTCACTAATATTTACACGCTGGACTTCCTTGTTATAATTACCACACTCATTCTTCCTGTTACCCTCCTGACAATATAGTTATATGTATTTCTTTCCAATCCCAGTGTCAAATTTGCATACCTATTCTATATTCTATTTACCTCCTTACTTTCCATTCACCCCCACACATCCACACTATAAAAAGGCACTTATCGCTAGCGACTTGAACAATTTTATTCTCTTCTCAAAATCATCTGCAAACAATCAACGAACTGAAAATGACAACTAGGTATAGCCCATTTGAAGTAGGCCTTTAAATTATCTTCTATTCAATTGTTATTAAGAGCCATCTCCAGGTGGGCTTTACCTAGTTGTCATTCTCATTACCTTAATTGCCTTCTTGGCCCCACATCTGCCTCGTCACTGAATATGCCCTTCTACGTCTCTCTTTTGTATAATTATCCACTCTGCTATTCCTACAAAACAGGAAGCTCAGGTGCACAAACACATTTACATCCTGCACGGCCTTTCCCTCCATTTCCACTCATTTCCCTTATCCCTTCCACCCTTTCACCATGTCCTTTAAATTCTTTTCGCTGTATTTAAGAAGCACTATGTCATCTGCATACTTGAGTGACCATATCCTTACTACTTCTGCCCTAACTTCTCCTGCCCCTCCGGCCTCTAGCTTACTTTTTATATCCGCTATAAAAATTGCAAAAAGCTTTGGGCTACGCGGACATCTTCGCCTCAACCCCCTATTCATCCAGAAACCCATCGAAAGTTCCTCTCTTCCTCTCAACATATCTTTCATCATTTCATATACATTCCTTATCGTTCCAGTCCGGTCTCTTTCCACTCCCTTCTGCTCCGTCGCATACCACAACGTCATCCTATCCACCGAAGGAAGCGCACTTTTGGATTCCACCAAAAACTCGCACACTATCGAACACTTTTTTGCTAATTCTCTGTCCGCGCCTTGTTGCAAGATGTAAATATTGCTGATAGTCCTCCTACCCTCCCTGTAGCCTGTCCGCATGTCCAGCAATATTTCTTTCCCCTCGACATCCTTCCTCAAATTATAAATTAACAGCAAAGATTATTATTTTGTTAAAAAATCTGTCTTTTTCTCGATAATAAAAAAAAAGAAATAACTTAAAAGAAAAAAAATTTGCGTACAATCCGACACAAATATTGCCTTTTGTATTGTACATATTAGTGATAATTCTACATCGTGTATCAAGTGCATAAGAAAGGGTATTTTAAAGAGTGTGTACTTGCCGCCCGAGCGAAGCGAAAGCGGTTGTCACACGAGGCAAAATAGTAGCCCACCTTTGTTACACACTATACTTTTTCCCTTACCCTCATTAAAAACAAGCATGTGAAGCAGATAAAGGAAGTTCGGTGCGCACGACCAGACAGGGTCTTTCTCTCAGTTTCCTATCCCCTTTCTCATTCTCTATTACCTTTTCACACTTTTCCATTTTCCCTTTATCCTTTTCTCATATTCCCCTTGCACTTTGATTTTCCCTTTTTTAATCCCCTTTACCGTTTATTTTCCCCTTTTTTACTTGCCCTTATCCTTTTCATTCTTCCCCTTTATCTTTTCCCCTTTCGACCTTTCGTCATTGCCCTGTTCCTTTTGTCGTTTTTCTTTTTTTATTCTCCCTTTTATTTTTCCCTTTTTCCATTTCCGCCTTTTCCTTACTCCTTTCTCCCATTCCCTTTAACGATTATGCAATTGATTTTGAGGTTAGTTTTGAATTGGACAGCCTTAAGTAGGATATAATACGTTTCATTAAAATCCTTTAAGTGGATGCAAACATTAGTTGTGAATTGCTTGTTCGCATCATGCCCTCACGCGTGCTACCAGCACGAAGTGCCACCCACTGGAAGTTCCAAACTTAATATTTTTTAAAGTTTTGAAATAAACATATAATCGACGTCGTTACGACAGCCATTTCACCGTCGGCACGATAATTAAATCGATCTTGATACGACGTTAATGTCAGTGACAAATAATCGTCGCATCGACGAAAATTTCAAAGCTAAAAAACGACGTCGTTTCGAAATTGAATCGACGATCCGTTCCTGACTGGGTTTAGTTAAGCTTGCAATGATAAGTATCAGATATTAACCGTGGAAGCAGAGTACAGCAATGCGAAGCAAGGCCAAGCGTTCAAGGTGAACCGAGACAAGTTAGGAAGGCAAAGCGAAAAGAGCGACTGATCGTTTATTTGAGGCAGAATTAACTGTGCCGTGTCTGGATGGTGACTATAAGAAAAATTCCTAATACATTATGTTTTAACACGAAGCATAACATAGCTCTGCTTCTGAAATCATACTTCAAACATTTTTTTACAATGTACTTAAATACATGCCCAAAATTTATGCTTAACTTCTATCAAGTCTACTTGGTGTGAGCCTGTTGAGCCTAAAATAAATTAGAGCGTATCAAAAGAATAAATCTCTTCGTTCTAATAGAGGTAAATTTTTTTTTGGAAGTCAAAAAACGTCGTAGGTTTTCAGTAAAAAAATTGATTTTTGCTTTAATTCGACAAAGTGTTATTTCTTTAATATGTAATTTTAGAGTTTAGAGATTCTAAAAAATGTTCAAAAGGAATCTGAAAAAGTTTAAGATAATTTTTTTATTTTTAGGATTTCAAAGCATTTTAGGAAAATTTTTAATTATTACAAAAGAGACTACGAAATTTCTTTGTAATGGAGCTCTATTATAAAATGTAAATATCTTTAAAGAAGAGCCTAGACGCCTTTAGTTTAACAGATGACAAATGTAAGATATAAGCATTAAATCATTTAATGAATTCTTAATTTACATTGTTAATCAAACATAGTGACAAATGTTTTTTCTTGAATCTGACTCTGATGAAGTCCAAATATTTGCGAATACTAAGTTTGGCACCTGTGATATAACAAAGCACTTGATTCTGTGCCAGTTATATTTTTAATAAAATTTTTTATGAAAACATACATTAATTACATTTTCCTCTGGACAGAGAAAACGATGATTCTTCCTGCTCTTATTTTATCCTTGACAATTCTCCTTCTCTCAATTGGTAAATATAAACAAATCATATTTCTATGATTTTTAGTAAATATTTTTGACTTGGCGACCCCGAAAAGGGCTCAAGCAAGTAGTTAACGTCAACTAAATATTTTTTTCTTTCTTATTTTAAACGTTACTTGACCTTGATCCTGATCTGTTTGGGTCCAAATGAGCCTATATTTGGATTAGGAGAACCCAAAAATTTCTAAAAATAGAGGTTTTCTCTGATCTGAAACGTCAAGGAGTATCAAAAATTAAATTGTGTACCAAAATTGGCGTCTGAAAATCTCAAGCTCCCTTTCCCTACTTATCATATAATCCTGTAATATAAGTTGTCGAGATGCGGTCAGATAATCCTCTTTTTGGAAAAGAGAAATGTACCATCTGATAAAATAAAACATGCCAAATATTATCTAAAATGAGAAAAATATTATCTTGTATTTCTTGTTGCAGAACCGAGCTCACAGTTTGATTGTTTACCTAATGGCGCCCCTATTTTGTTTGTTCCTCGATCCAGACCTCCTGATTCTCCTATCAGGCATCATTCCGCTGAAAGGTCTCTTTAAGTTTTTTATTTAATTATGAAAACTTAAATTAATATATATTTTAAAACTTGGAGAAGCTTCTACTATTTTATTATAAAAATCTTACAATTTGTTTCTTTGAATATTTATTATGACGAGAAATAATATTTTCTTCTTTCAGACTAAATTCTGTGGGGAAGAATTCTTCTACTGTTGAACCTCCTCTTCGTGTCAGATCCAAGTCTCCTCCTGCCAATCGTTCTTCTTTTCGCATACTCGGATTTAATCTTGAAGAACTTCGATTTATTCGGCTAATTCCCAAAACTAATCCAAACCAGCGATTGAAAATTCTAACATACACTTTTTCTAGCGACAGAAAAATTTGTTTAAAAAGAAAAGGTAATCACTATGAGCCAATGCCAGCCGGAGAAAGACAGGTATTATCATCTACCAGTGGTGACATATTTGCTATATTTGATCAAAATAATAAAAAACTTCGTGCAATATATACAATAAGAGAGCCATCTCCATATCCCAAGAAAAAACGAATTAAAATTAACATGGATAGCGGCGCGATTGAATACATGACGCCAAAAGAAATCCAGGAGTCTCCTTTAGGATGGAGTCATCCTATTTCAAAGAGTTACAAAATAGTCAAAGTTATTAAAAAGCCACGTTATTAATACTTTCATAAAAAGTCGTTTTTATGAGATCCTCAATACATTGTTCTTACATACTTTGAATTTTCTGCTAATCTGTGAATAACAATTTGTAAATGATTCACTCTTTATTTATATTTATTTAATATCTTTCCTTCTACACTACACTTTCTGTCCATTTTGCACAACACCCTCTTCACCCACGCTGCTGCCCTTTTGTCACCCCTTTCATGCATCAATTCACCCATGCTTATCCCACTCTTTACCACCTGCTCACACTCCTGCGACAAGACTTTAACTCGTGTATCCCCCTTCTCACACAATCTACACAGCCTCTTTCACTCAGAGAGCCAAAATCTATTAGAATCCTCCATTCTCATTCTATTCTGCCTTTCTCGTACATTCTTCTTAATGCATCCATCTGCAGACTACTTGTTCTAAAATACCATTCCCTTTTAATCACCATCTTCCATCCCTACTCTTGTTCTCCTTCTCTTAACAACAATGTATAGCCAGCTAACTTTTTCCCTTATCCAAAAATGTGTACTTGACTTTCCGTTGTAATCCCTAAACTCATTCTTCCTGTTTTACTCCTGACAATATAGATAGGCGTATTCCTTTTTAAACCCATTGTCCAATTTACATACTTTTCTGTATTCTATTTACCTCCTTACTTAAGTTTCAACCTCAAAACATACACTCCATAAAAAGGCCCTAATCACTAGCGACTCGAAATATTTTCTTCACATTCCAAAGTTATCTGCGAACGACTTCTTGCCCAGCCCCCACAGCTACCTCGTCACTGCATTTGTACTTCTCAGTCTTTTTTTCTATGATCATCTACTTCCCCGTTCCTCCTAAACATGAATCCCAAGTAAACCCCCCCACTTCCACTCACCACCCTTATCCCTTGCACCTCCTTTTTTAAACACTATAACCTAGGAGTTATTCGAATTCGACTTTAACCTATTATCATCAAGGTTTCTCATCAACATTTTCATCACCATATCCTAAACCATCCTACCTTTAAGCCTCATGCCCCTTTAGGCGCAAGCTTACTCCCCATATCGGCGATGGGAAATTCATTCAGAAACTATAAAAAATTTTCCTCACGTCCTCTCAGCCTATATTTAATTTCTTTGAATCCTACCTCCCTTACCCTCCTGATAAGGCCACTTCGCAATACCCTCTGCTCCATCGCCTTCCACACCGTCTTCCTGTCTACTGAAGGGAGCGCGCCTTTGAGATACACAAAAAACTTGTACACTCTCGAAACTTTTTTCGCTAATTCTCTGTCCTCCACTCGCTGCTAGACTTTAATATTGCCGATAGTGCTCCTTCCCTTCGTGTAGCTCGCCTGTATGTCCGGCAATATTCCTTTCCCCTCGACATCCCTCCGCAACCTATGCGTTACCACCATCGCGCATACTTTGTAAGCAGCGTTTATTATCATAATCCCTCTATAATTTTCCTGGCTCTTTCTATCTTCTTTTTTGTTCAGTATGACAACAAACTCACCCCTCTATTCTCTTAGAAATCCTTCCATCTGCATACTTTTGTCACTACCCCCTTCAGTCTTTCTTTTACATCTTGTGAGCTAACATCTTGAGTTACCCAATCCATCCATACTGCCTCATAACCCTTCGAATTCCTTATCTGTGCCTCTATCTACTCGTCATTGAGCTCCTATCCATCTAGTTGTACTTATCGCCAACATACTTTTCCTAAAACTATATATTATCTTCTATAATATCCCTTCTGTCTTGACACTTCTCAACACCTTTTCCAGATCTATTTCGCTTTCTCTTTAAGATCCTTCAATATCTCATCTAATGACTCCTATTTAAAGCTTTTCCTTCCTAACTGCTCCTGACACTCCTCTATCTCCTCCATTGTCCAGGTCACCCTCTACCATACATACCCTATTTCACCACATTGCTGTTTTTATTAACTTATTACAAATTAATAAAAATTTTCACTTCTATATCTGTTTGAATAATATTTATATTTTGAATATCGCTCCAAAAGACAACTAAAGTCGATTTAATATATCGATATTGAGATAAGAGGTTGCTGTTTTCATATTTTTTCGAATATGCATTTGGGCTTTCAAAATGAAAAAAGTTGCTGCCCGATAATCATTCGTTTCGCTAATTTTCGAAATTAATTTTTTATCAGGTGGGTTTTCCAGGTTACATTACCTCCTACTTAAGCTTAAAAATTTGACCTCAAACTTCTAAAGAATTTTAAATCGCACAAAACTTTCATGTATTTGATTATACAATGAAATCAATTGCAGTAATTATTACGCTATATTCCATAAATATTAAAGATTACATCGCAAATTTATAAAGAATCATATTTGTCAAAATGTTCCAAAAATTTAATTATTGTATATTTTTATCACTTTCATAATTGTATTTACGGAATCGCATGTTATTGCTTGTAATATGTGTATTATTAAAATTTGTTTACCTTGAACTGCTCAGATAATAAGATAAAATTTGATGTCAGTGCGTAGTTTTCCTTCACCGTATACTTTCCCAATTAATGAAATTTAATACAAATATTGCCTAAGAGATTATACATAATAATAATAAAAATAGATTTATACCAGGAATTTATCTCTCTACGCAGATGAATTCCACTTTCCGAGAAATCGTTTTGCATTCCTTGGTATTTTTGTTTGTATGTACTTATTGTTCTATTTCTACAATCAAGCTTAAAGATGCATTTTGTTTTGTCCTATCCCTGATTCTGAAAAAAAATTATGAAATTCTTTATCAGTTCTATTGAATATAGAATATAGTATCTCTATAATTATTATATATATTATATATATATATCCGAAAATCCGAATTTTTTTATTTTGATGAAATTCGAATATTAACACGTGCTATCGATAACTTCAAAATCCCATTTAATTAACATGCAGTGATTTTGAATTATTGATAAATTAAACTTATTTTCCACGGGAATGAGGAGGTGGGTGTGCGAAGTAAAACCGTACTCATTAATTTTATTTCCAGCCCACCCTCCCACTCTCGCAGCGCCCCAAATATAACTCAAAAATAAAAAACTATATTTGTACCTATCATTCTTACTTTTTAGCAATTTTCGTTGTCCTTTTCATACATAATGTTATTTCTTAGCAAGTCATTCTCTGCAAACACAATTGTACCCTGAACTGCTCCAATCTTCGCATTCCAGTCTCCCATTACTATCACACCCTCTCCTTCATTCTGTAAGTTATCTATTAAATCTCTGAAAGCTTTAAAAACTTTTTGGCTGTCCCTACGTTGTTATATATGGATAGAATGCTTGTTTTCACCCCTTTACCTGCTCATAAATCGCACACTTATAAGAAATCCAAACTCCCACTCATTACCATTAATTTTTGAACATATATTGTTTCTGATTTCTATTGACTGTACTCCTTCGCGCACCCCTTTTTATTAGTTCTTAAGGCAGATTTGAAACTCCAATCGAAATTTTTTATCAAACTTACTTTTAAAGTCTGCCTCTGCTTCTTTTTCAATCCATGTCTCGAGGATCATCACAATATCGTAGTTTTTACAAAAATCACATACCTCTCTCAATTGTCTGCCTTCAGCAAAATTCAGATAATACCCTCTATCACGTTCCAGATGTAGTCTAGATTCGCAATTTTCATTTCATGTAGCTAGAGAACGCTGGTAGCCTTCTTCGTCTTTCACTCATAACTTCATCTTCAATTTACGATTAGGCTTCTTTTTCTCTAAAAGTCAAATCATCCCCAATTGTGATATTGGTGCCTCCTAATTTGTGCCTGTTCTCCATCAGCTTTCTTTTTCTTCCCCAAGCATCTAATTTAATTAGCGTTCCACCAGCAATTCAAGTCAATAGTTTAATAAGTATCCATACTCCTCTATATGCAAATAAAGTTTCTTGAATCTCCCTCTTCAAATTGCTCCCTTTTTGGCGAAATCCTCTAACTATTACAGAATTCTTCCCTGCCTCTCTTTCTTTTACGGTACTCCAAGACTAGCATCTGTAATTATAAGAAAATTGTATATTTAAGGAATGATTTCTTTTTGTTTTGTTTACTTTTGATACGTAACAAACGATTGGTTGTCGAGTACCAACCTCCGCTTTCGCGACTGCGTCGCTCCTCAATAAGAATTTTGTTGAGATGCCGAATGGATTTAAAGAGTATTCTAGACCATTTTAAAGATTCCAAATTCGACTTGTCCACCTGGTGTGAAATGAACAATACTTCTTTTAAGAAGTCTTTATTCTTATTTCCCCAGCATGACTATTAAGAGTTCCTTAGCCCAGGCCTTGACGATTACTACTAGGACTACTGGTACAGAGGAGATCTTTTGCAGATGTCAGGATAAATTGGGGCTCCAGGCTGTAGCCAATAGGTCTAATTGGAGCGTAAGAAAAATAATTATCCACCAATTAATCTACATTTGGTTCTTCCAAATGGTCACATATGGAAAATGAAAAGGACTACTGGGATAGCTAGCACCCATAGCAGTCGGCACTGTAGTTCGCTACGACACACTGCCTGCTGTCGCACCAATTTCAGCCAACCAGTGCCCGAGTTACGAGAAGGAGAAGGCGATAAGAGGAAGAAGCCGAGAGCACGCTGAGAATTCTTCTTCCTTCCGTTGGCGTTTCCAATGCGATAAGTCGTGCAATTCCAGAACGGTTACAAAACACTATTAAGAGAATTATCACCATTTTTTCGTCACCAAATTAATTTTAGGACGTCTCAATGAATACTCACGAGGATTGTAAAGGATTTCTCTAGAAATTATCGTCAGGAATTTTGCTGCTTATTCGACATTTTCGAATCCTTTTAATGAATACCCCATTGATGAAACTCTGTCTGCTTCTTCTGTTTAATTCTGCTTGACCACTTTGTTAAGTTAACTGCCTTTTTTCGTGAATTATGGTTCCCCTTTCATTAAACTGTGACTACCCGTTTTGTTAAATCGTTGATCAATTTCTGGTGAATTTTGACTATCCCTTTTTGTTAAGCTATGACTGTACTTTTTGTTAAATCGATTGCCCCTTTCTGGTGAAATTTTTCACTACCCAATTCCGTTGAATTATGATCATCCTTTTTTATAAATTGACTAAACCTTTCGTGTCAATTATGGTTTCCCCTATTGCTGAGATATGACTACCCCCTTTTCTTAATTTGACTACCCCTTAATTATGTTGTTATATGACTGCCTCTTTTACTTAATTTGATTAACCCTCTTTGGGGAAATATGACTACCACTTTCCGGATTTGAGAACAGTACTTTTTAACAGAATACGACTACCCTTTTTGTAAAGTTATGGTTACGTTTTTTTTAATTTTGACGTAATAAACGGGATTGTAAACTATTTAGATGCAAGAAATATTATTTGATTAAATGAAGAATTAATCCGTCAAATAATTAATTTTGAATCTGCATACTTCAAAAGTCAGGTACAAACAAATCTTGAGAACCAATTTGTAGGGCCCCTTCTCTTTTCTCAGCGGAACATATTCATCCGTGAATCATCTGAGATCTAAATCTAAAATGGACTGAAATCATGTATTTATTTCGAGAAAGGTTAAGAATGATCCATTTGTATAATGCACGTATAATGTGCGTTGTCCATTTCTGATGCTTATATTTTAAAAGGTGAGCAAAAGCGGGAAATTTTTGCAAGAAAATTTTAAATAGAATATTTTTAGAGGCCTAATACCAGTGCTTGATGTTACGACAGAGGTCTCTGTTTATTAGATTGTCGATAAGTAGAGAAACTACTATATCGTAATTAAATTTTTATAACGCGAAATTAATTAAAAACTCGAAAGAAATGAGTTCTAAAAAATTCTTTAAAAAAACTTATTTCTTTCGCGTTTTTAATTAATTTCGCGTTATAAAAATTTAATTACGATATAGTAGTTTCTCTACTTCTCGACAATCTAATAGACAGAGACCTCTTTCGTAACATTAAACACTGGTATTAGACTTTTAAAAATATTCTATCTGATTAATAACCAGTCTAACTGAAACTCTGTTTCAATAACTCTGTCTCAAATTTAAAATTAATAACTGGCCTTAAAAATAGCACCACCTATGAAAATAATTTCGATCGAAATTCAGGAAATACAAGTTCTAAAATTTTCACTGTGGTGCTGCGGTGGCGCAATT
>JAAAKG020140846.1:0-12003 GCA_010014905.2 Druon quercuslanigerum
TAAGGGTTTACATTTTTCTTGTACCTTCTTCCCTATCCTTTACACACCTCCCACACACTTACTTGGTGGTGGGAGGGGGACCTACAGTTTAAGGTGGGTTCCGAACCACCAAGAGCAACAGCCTTAAGTACTTAGAGAACCTTTTTCATTAGAGGTAAATAGCATAAATAATCTAGTTCCGTAAAGTAGTGAATATCACAGTTTATGTTTATTCAAAGCGAATCATTGCATGTTATTCTTTTTTTTTTAATTAATTAGAATTTACTCGAGCTGTCTGAAATAACTGTAGAATTCAGAGAGTTCGTAGTTTTTTCTGATTATCTCGAGCACCGTTTGAGTTATCGTACCAATTATTAAGATGGCCGCTGAATTCAGAGTTGAAGAAAGAATCGAAAAATTATTTCGGTAAAGAAATTTTTTATTTATACATAGTTGATATTATAAACCAGATAATTGTAAAAATTGTAAAAGTTCAAGTTACAAGTGTGAAAAAAGAACTTCACAAATGTCCATTTTTTTCTTACAAAATTAGGTGCAGGTGGATATGGTGCAACTCTTCTAAACAAGCTTATTGTAGTGATGAAGGATGGCTCTTCTTTTACCGGATTAATTGAAAAATTCGACGACCACAACATACCCGACTGGTTAAAAATTGCAGAGTCTTCTTCGCAGTATTATGTTTTTATACGAACGGCAAATAACGAACATTTTAATTCAACTCTCAAGCAAGATGGACATGCGATTCCTCATGCTAATCTTAAAATCCCACACGTTGCTAAATTACTTTACAACATGGATACTGTTTTAACAGCTCACATATTCGGTATATACCCTATCAATAGAGAACCATCCGTACATAGCCTTCCACCCAACAACCACATTTATATAACAAGGCCACATGGTACTACTAGCACAGCTGGGAATTATTTTTCTACTGTCTTTACTCAAAGTTTAAGCAATCGCTGGCCTTACCTTTCAGGGATTATCCAGAAAATGCGTAATTTTGGTTCTATTCATGGTTCAGGAGGTCGCTGATTCCAAGCATTGTATTAAAAATACAAAATTCAAAATGGCAAAAAGTTTTACAACAGAATTATGGGATTCGCATAATAATTTGTTATCGGGGGTTTTTGGGGCCTCTGCTTACGAATTTCACATTCAAGCTTAAAGATTAAAAATCGTGGATAGTTTTAAATATGAGTTCACTTTACAAAAAAAAGTCGTAGAAACGTTATAAGGTCCCATTTATAATTCTTAAATAAAATTTCTCAATTTTACCGCAATAGGTTTAAAATAGAGATCATAAGGCACTAATTTACTGAAAAAATGACATTAACATAATTAGAAAATTGAATTTATTCCACAGAAATATTCTGGTTTCACTAATCCTGCAAGTATGTTAATATTGAGTGTGATGCTGTTAAAACTGGAGATAGAAAATCTTTCTTTAGATAACAAACATGTAAAAGTGCATGCTTATTAAATGTATTATACCACATAATTGACTGATTATATTAAACGAAATTTTAAGTATTTTAAGTTTATATGTTCTAAAAATTATGTACATTCAATCATATTAATAAATAAACTCATCAGTCATAAATACCAAGGAATTTATTTCTCAAGAGAAATTCTCAACTTCTTGAATATTCTTCATGTTTATAATTTTTTATAATTTACATTATGTCAATCAACGGGGTAAACACTAAATCGATTGTTTTTTGTCGTAAAACCCAATTCTTTTTTATATTTATGATGAAAAGAGCGACCTTTAAACTGTTTAATCGAGTTCATTTCTCTTTGTTTCTCAGATTTCCCTCAATCTATGTGAAATGTAAAAACTTAAAAATTTTACCTAATGTGTCTTAAAAATCAACTAATTCATTGTTTTTAAAAATTTCCGGAAAATCCACCATTAGCTTCCAATACGTTTGAGACGACTCGTGGCATTCTATAGAAAAGCTTATCTAGTATAGACGTTTCAAGCAGCTTCCACGTTTTTTCCAGAGTATGTCTTTAGAAATTGGACACTTTTTTTACTTTTGCCGATCAAGTTGGTCCAAAAGAAGTTTGTTTGGGCCGAGATCAGACCATTGAGGTGGCCATTCCTTGATTTGCAACGTGCCTTCTTCTTGTTTATTCAGCAGATATTTTTTTAAAGATTTGAGTGAGTG
Organism: Druon quercuslanigerum; assembly: GCA_010014905.2. Lineage (NCBI taxonomy): Eukaryota > Metazoa > Arthropoda > Insecta > Hymenoptera > Cynipidae > Druon > Druon quercuslanigerum. Next base: position 2,175 of record JAAAKG020140846.1, read on the forward strand.
TTTCGGCTAGTTATCTAGTTGCATTACGAATCCTGGTCCGATTACCTTTTTTCCCGTCAGAACTGCTTGATCCGAAACACTCATCCAAACTTTGGAAAAACTTTATCGTCAAATCAGAAAATAGTATCCAACTTCGCAAGAAATACTCTGGAACAAAAAAATGAACGTGCGAGTAGCTTGAACCATCTGTACTATAAAAACTTGTCAATAGAATGCCACGAATTATCGGAAAAGTTTTAGAAGCTGAAGCTGGATATAAAATTTTTGATCATTATCAATGAGATAAAAAACAATGCTGATTTTCATTTGGTTCTCCTGCGAATTCTCCTGCCGCAGGCCTCACAGTATCTTCGGGATAAAATATAGGCACCCAAGGGTGCCTATATTTTATGCCTATATTAAATTCTTTTTTAAAATACACTGAATTGAAAAGAATTGAGTGAATTTAGAAATATTCAAGTAAATTAAAAAAATCAGGAGAATTCCAAAGAATTTAAAAAATTTTAGGGTGAACTCCAAGAAAACTTTCAAATCTTTAAAACTCTACTAATTTCTAACACAAGAAGTGACTAATGATTAAAAAATAATTTAGGATAAATTCAAAAGAATTCAAATAAAATGTAACAATTTTAAAAATCGAAAAAAATATAATTGATTACAATAAATTTTGAGTGAATTTAGAGAAACGAGAAGAATTAGATGAAACTCATAAAAAATCAAACTGTATTTAAAAAGCAATCAAGTGACCTGAAAACGATTAAAAAACATGGAAAAATTAATTGAATTGGATAAAATTCTATAAAAATTTAGAAGAATTTAAAAGGATTTAGGATAAATTAATAAGAATTCAGGGCGAATTACAAATGAATTGTAAAAAATATTTGAAAATCTCTTCAAATCTTCGAAACCCTACGAAATCACATATGTCAGGTGTCAAATTCTTTAAAATCCATTAAAATAAAATCCCTTAAAATCTATAAAACCCCTGTAAATTCCTTTAAAATTGTACAATCTTTGAAAGCCTTCATACTACTAAAATAAATAAAACGTGTCTGGGAATCTTTTAAAATTTGCTATAAAATATTTCGAATTCTTTGATATCTTTTGAAAGCCCTTTAAACTTTTTAAATTAAAGCAATTTAAAAATCCTAAGGATATTTTAAAATATTCTTAAGTATTTCAAGTCCTTTTAAATCCTATTAACTTAGTAAGATCAATAAAAATATTTCTTTGTAATATTTTTAAATAATCCAAAGTATTTAAAATACTTTACACTCCTCAGGATCAACTAAATTAAAAAAATTTTAATTAAAAAAATCCATTGAATTAAGTAGAAAAGAGTAAATTTATAGAAATTCAAGTGAATTAAAAAACTGCTAGTACATTTATAAAATTCATGAGAATCCGCAAGAATTCAGGGTGAATTCCAAATCTCTTTAAATCTTAAAAACCCTACCCTATTCTTTATCCTAAAATATGTCAAAAGCTTTAAAATCCCTTCAAATTAATTAAGTTAATAAAAAAACTCCTTGGGATCTATTAAAATACCCTAAAATAATTCAAATTAAAAGCTTCTAAAAATGCCTTAGAAGTTTAAAAAATAACCTAAAATCTTAAAAAATCCTTAAAAGTATTGTATTTTTATTAAAAATTTCTCGAAAACTTTATAAATACTCTAAAATATTTCAAAGAAAGCAAGATCATTCAAAAATAGATATAGACCTGAAATGAATAGTGATTAACCCACGAATTAATTTTATTGAATGAAAAGTGACCAATGGCTCTTTTCATTTGAAAAAGTGACTATGTGGTAGCCCTCTTTTTTAACAGTTACTTTTCACAGAAATTCTCTGATTTTTATTATTTTTGACAAAATGCCTGACTCAGATAAGGTACCCATAAGGGTCAAATCTTGAAAATAGGGTACTCTAGGGATCTTAACTGAATATACAGTACAATCAGGAATATACGGACCAGTCTGTGAGACCTGCTGCCGCAATATTTTAATATGCATTGCAGCAAACTTGGATTCTATTTTCAAACTATTCCCTACGGGACAAAAATTTCGATATCTCCGGAATATATCAAGAAACCTGTAAAGTTAAAGTTATTGATTTTAAACATAGAATTGTTTCTAACAATCTTATTATATAATATATAACTACTCTAAACTTCTTTCAGTTTTATAATAATTCCAATGAGAATGGTTTAAGATTCAATAATTGTATACACGATTTTGAATTAGACTACCAAATTTACAAATTGTGACATTTCGCTTATAGGTCAGCAATTCAACCCAGGTTAACAAAAAATCTGTGTGCCATTTAAAACATATAGAATAGCCAACAGTCAAAACCACGAGATCATGAGAAATTATTTGTTAGAATTTATTTAAATAGTAAATTTCGAAATTCTTTATTGTAAAAAATAAAATCATAAGTTGTAACTTAACACATTTCATCAGTTCATGCAAATACCTATTTTTTGGTCGATGGTTATGATGTGCATGGGAATCATAAAAAGTCGCAAAACTCCAAATAATAATAGCACTTTCGACGATTTACATCAATTTTCTTCAAAGTAATTTCTGCCAATAAGTTTAACCGACTTTTTTCGTGTAAGGTCCAAAACTGTATAGCTTTTCTTATCAAATTCATTCTAAATGCGTACATACTTTTTATTCGAAATAAGAATAAGAATTCGTCTAGCTAACAATTAAATTGACTCTACTTCCTTTAAGTGTTGTTAGTTTATATTATAAGGCAGTAAAATATTTTCGACATAATTTTGTGTTAGACAAATATTTCAAAGAACCACACAATTTTCAGTAATATATCATACATTTCGCATGTCGGTTACATATATATTCAATATATAATGAAAAATTTATCGGTAGAATTTCTTTGTTCCTTTTTATGGGTTATACATTTTTTTGTCTTTGTTTGAACTTTTATACATGAGACATAAACTTGAAAGACTAACTTGCCTCTACAGTTTAATCTATAATATAACACATATTGTAATCTTTAATCATTCTGAAAATTCTACGGGTATTATTATTATTATTACTAACAATTAGCCGTTTCCCTTTCGGGGTAGGCGTGATTGGCTCGATGGGGGTGGGACTAATGTGAAGAAGGGATTATAGAATTTTTAGATTGATCTAGAATTCTCGTGTTATTTATTTGAATAACACGCTCGTTCCGCAACACTTATATGACCCAGGTTGCTGATCAATCTCTCTAGAGATCACCCCAAGTAAAAATCCTCACCAAGTCGTCATGTGAGGTTCCCTATTTGGGTCCATTAGTATCCAAGGTCTTTGTTTCAAGCGTCATTCACTACTGACTAGAGTTACATTCATCCTTCATTCTCTCAACATGCCTGAACCATCTTAACCGATTTCTTTCCCATGTGTCAAATAGTGTCTCTTCCGCACCACATCTATCTTCCCGTCCCTGGTAAATAAACTACCAAGGTATACGAAGTTATCAACTTGTTCAATTCTCTCATCATTTAACACAATGTTGTATATTATTTTCTCACTCTTTCCTTCGAACACTATAGTTTTTTTTTAAATATGCATTAATTTTTAGGCCCATGCTCTTCATGCTTGCATTCAGTTTATTCAACATTCTTTGCAAGTCTTCAATAGAGTCTGCCATAACAATCTGATCATCTGCGAATGCTGACCCACCTACCCTTACTGTTGTCCATGAATAATATAAATAACCATGAAAACATAACACATGCTTGTCTAACTCCTTGCATAATATCGAAACAGTCGCTCAATTTCCCATTTAACCTTACACTCGCTTTGCTACCCGTATATATTGTTTTTATAGCTTGTAGGAGCCCTCCATTGACTCCGTATTCTCTCAGGACTTCCCAAAGTTTACTTCTATCTACCTTGTCAAAAGCTTTTCTAGGTCAACAAAATCTATCAAATATGGAAAATGTTAAGATCTGAGACCAATAATCTTCCACTCTTACTATTTTGCAGAATAAATCAAGCATTGTTATCAGATAAAAGTTTAAGGGTCCATGATCTAAATCTGTTAACTGACATTTTTTTCGAAATTGATTTTTTTTGTATTTTCTGAACATTTTTTACATGCAGTTAATATCCCGAAAAGGAAACGGTAAAATTCCTTTTACTTTTTTAAATGGATTTTTGAAAATCGCGTTTTTGTATCTTGAGCATAGGTACGCGGTCTAAACGTGTTAACTGCTTATGGCGTCTTATCACAAATCCGTGTTTATCTCACATCGGCTCTGTTTCTTCGTAGAACAGGCCAGTGAGACAATTGTCAGTCTGTGTGCAGTTAAATGTATGTGTATGTGTCGAATGTTATTTGTGGCTACTTTTACGTCATCTTCGATCTTGTCTACAGATCGCTGTAAAGACGAAGCTGAGCGACACGTTTCGATTACTATAACACTCTAGACATTTTTGCAATAAAGTATTAAAAATTTTTGCAAACATATCTAGGTTCGCCATGCGATTCCAAACATTTTTGCATATAAAACTTTCCCGCACCTTGAAACAAAACGCAAAAAAATGCGAGCCCGGGAAAACAATATAGAAAATCAGCGGTTTAGCACCGCTCGACCTCTTGTATTTAACATATGAATAGCTTTTACTTGTCATATACGTTCAATTTAGATTCAAATCTTATCAAACTAACGTGTATGTTTTTTATAAATTTAAATTTATAGTTTAAAACAATATTGAAAATAGCAAAATAACATCGATTTTCCTTCACCGTGTATAATATTTATTTTATGAATATACACCTATTTACACTAATAAACATCTATTCAAATTAGTCTTTTTCATCCTCGAAATCTTCCAAAAAATTAAAAAATGGACTAAAATTCACAAAATACAGGCAGTTTTTTTTAATATGTTCAAAATAATTTCGCCACAAAAGACCAGCGTTTTTCTTGTTGACTTTTTTAAGTTGGTACTTATATGGCAAATATATCCCATAAGCGTTTATCTTGATCCCGCATCTTGTAAAAGAGAACATCTGATTCCTTTTTATGAAAAATGAAAATTCGCTTTTTTTGCAAGAACGAAATAAGCCAGCGGACATGAAATTTAAAGATATTTTTAGGACGTTAGGTTTAAAAGACATTTTTAGAACGTCCAAAAAAACGTTCTAAGTTAGGTCAAAAAATGTTGAATGTTCTAAATACGTCCTAAAACGGCTTTGGAACATTTTATGTTTTTAGAACGTTATTTGACCTGTTTTAAGTCGTTTTTAGGACATTCTAAAAACGTCTTGAGACAATCGTGTTTATGAGGGAGATGCGAAAAAAGTGAAAATGGCAACCCCCTCAAAAAGTTTTAAAAAAAAGTCCTTTGATACTTGACTTTTCTTTATGTTTGCTAACTTTTCACTCAAATATGACTAAATTCGTTATACCTAATTCTATTTTTTTTAAACACATCCTAATCAAAGTCGTGTCCTCAGCCTCTCGTGCTCAAATCATATATTTTTTTAAAGAAAACCGTTTGCAAATATAAAATTATGTTTTCTGCATTTCGTTCTTCACAAATAATAAAACAATGCTTTTATATTTTGAGAATTTTATATGAAACACAAGAAAACCTCTCTAAGAATAAAATGGCGTGAAATCGAGAATATGATAAACTATGGTCAAGTCTGATCCGAGCTCGGCGACCCAGCACACCAATCATGACAAGCCCTGGTCGGATTTAGAGTTTCATTCGATATTGACCCGGGCTTCATTAACAGGCCAGGGCCTAGTTTTGGGAGGCTTGCTCTCTAAATTTGAATTAATAAAATATAACTGATATTATAGATTTAATGCTTTCACGATGTTTTGGCTATTTTTAACTCTTTCAATCAAAATAATATTTATTATTTAAAAATGATCCATGGAAAAGGAGTAAAAACCCCTATCAGAACTGTAGTCGACAACATTATTATTTGTTTATTGAAAGAGCTAAATATATCCAAAACAGGTAGTATATCCACAAAAAATTAAAATATTTCACCCCCCCCCCCACCTTCGTCCATATTTGTCTAAGTGTAAAATATTTTTTCCATAAGTTATCTTCAAATATGACTATACTTTGCCAATATATGTATCAGTTCAATCACAGAAATTTTAATTTTTTAGTAAGAGAACTTGAAAAATAATGCCCCACATATTTGAGCAGTAATAAGAGAAATCATTTATAAGAGTAACATCAACTTATTTTAAATAAATTATTTAAATTTAATGACAATTTGCGGTATATGAAAAGTTGTGTATTGTTACGTAGCTTTCGGAGAATATTTATAGGTATAAGTACTAGCATTTAAAACCCTTTTATCAATAAAAAAAAACATTTTCAAAAAGAAAAATATCATTTTCCCAGCGCCGTAGACAAAATGCGAGTTTTGGCATATCGAGGAGTGGGTAAAATGTTTGAATTTAAGAACTAAAAAAGGGCATATTGAGACTTTTTGTACACGTTTAATTGATAGAAATTTGATATTGTCTTTTATTATTCCTAAGAAAAGTTTATTGAAAATCATGGACACCTACGATTTTGTTAAAACTCATATTTCATTAAACTTAAAATTTAAATGATAATGTATAAACGTGCGACAGAAATGTTTCATTTAGATAAAAAGGATGAATAAATAGGCAACATTTTATTTTTCAGATTAGGCATTACTTGGTTATCTTCAACCATTAATTAATTACAATATTTTAATAAAACTTTGACGGAGAATGTAGTGTCCTTGAAGAAATGTTATCGTAAAAAAAATAATTAAGATTTTTTCCAGTTTTCCAGCTAATTGAGATTATCGACTGTAAATCTCTTCTGGCTTAGTCGCCATAGAAATATATAGTTACGAATTCGGGCACTTTAAAACATTTTTGAGTTTCAAATTTTAGCGTCTTTCTGGATAAGTTATTTCTAATTTACTTCATTTTCCTAAAACTAATTTCTCTTTCTTGGTACAAAACTAATTTCCTTAATCACTAACAGCCAGTTAATAATTATTAAGTGAAATAGTAAATTCTATGGGCATTTAGAAGATTCAATCTCCTTTTTAATTTCCTATGAATAGCGTCACTACCGTTATCTTTCGTCTCGAATCACTGGATCCGTTTGTAGTCTCTGCATAAGTTGCATAGAGATAGTTAGGTTTCAAGTTGCAATTTCAAGAAAATTTTTCTCTGTCTCATTATTTCCTTCTTTTTGATTCGTAGGTGGTGATTTTCTACATGCGCTTTGCGCTCGGGGCAACCACAAATTGTGCATTAAAGTTAACACGAGGAAATCCCCACGATGGAAGATCCTTGCAGTTTAGTTCCCTTACATAAAGCGAATAGCATTTAAAGCGATTTTGTTACTACTTAAAGAGCGGCATAGTAGGCATAGTATTCGCATAGTGGGCGGACACTGACCCAGGAACTGAAGCATAGCGGATGGACCGGCAAACCGTGTTGAGCGTGTAAGAAGGGCAGTACTTTGAGCTTGTAACACAGAAAGGGCCACTTAAACACAAGCCTTTCGATATCAGAAAATTAACTGATAAGGACAGTAGAATGAAGAAGTTTATTTTCAAATTAATTTCTCAATTGACGGGCTGAATTCTATAACCATGTCTATACAATTTGCTCGCTGGATGTGGCTTTTGACCCTTTAAACTTTTCGAATTTTAATTTGAGAGAAATATTATAGGAAATATAATTGCACATTTTTATTTTTCTTGTGGCAAAAGCGATGCAACTTTTACCGTTTTGGAATGACCCTCCAAAACCCTGTTTTTCAATAAACAAATTTTTTGGCCATTTTTTACTTAAACTCGTGGTAACTCCGCAAATTCCTTGATTTTTTGTATGAAATTCGCAGAAAATACTCTTTTGGTATCCTACGACTGGTGGCTTAAATAAAATATATAAATTTTTGTTTACACAAAATTTGAAATGTTTACCAAAGACATTGTATAATTCATGTATTCATATCTTCAACCTTGATAAAAAAAATATTGAAATGTGCATTTGGTCAGAGCAATTGTTTAAATAATTAACATTTATTGTTATTCCACCAGTCGTACAACAGCGTACATAAAATTTTCTGTAAATTTCATTAAACAATTTCAGTATTTCGCTGGATTACAGTGAGTTGAAGTTAAAAAAGACTAAAAAACTTGGTGTTCCGTTCAAAGGAATTTTCGGGTTTAGTTTAAAAACGGAAATAGCTCAAATGTTTTATCCAGAGAAAAAATACGTGAAAATTAATTTCCTATAAGAATATTTACTTTTAAAATTGCATAAAAAATCGAAACTTTTTCCGGGCCTTTTATCGAGAAAAATGTATAGGCAGTTATAGAATCGGACCTCAATGATCGTAACCCGAGGTATAATTCAAAAATTAATTCCTTTGGCGCTTTCTCAAAAAGAAAATTATTATGAATGATTAAAAATGTCTTATTAAGTATATTTGGAACATACATAAAAAGACCCTTTAAATAGGAAAAATTAGGCACATAAATTTTCAATATTTTATTCTGACTATCTAAGGGTCAATCTATCATTCTTGCTTGATGCAATTTCCTTTTAAAAAATTTCTATAGGATTCAAAACTTTTAGAAGAAGAAACATTATTAAACGAAGGGTTATTTTAACCTTTTGGAAATAGAAACTTTTTTCTTTCCTAGAACACATAAGAGTTAGCAGTACTTTCTGGGCCTAATCATTAAAATAGTAGTAATGATACCGTTTTAATATTTATGATATTCCTGGTGGCATAATTATTTTGCAGCTCTTTAACTTGGGAATCTTGATCACAGTCTTAGAGTAATAATTGTACCTTCGAGAACGTTTATTCTCCGAGGCGTGGTGTAAATAAGAGTGCTTTGAGGCTCCTGAATATTTTGAAAGATAAAATTTAGGTTTAAACATTGATGCCTACAATGCTGGAATAAATGATAGGTATACTATAGCAACCAAGGGTGTAACAAAAAAGCCAAGTGCATAATAAATAATGGAGCAGGGGTTAAAGAATTTTTTTGAAACACCTCAGAGTAATTTGGTGGAAAAAAAGATTCAAAATTTGTTATTCAACCCATATACTATTTTCATTATTTAAAACTTAAGCGACGTTTGTAAGAAATGATTCAAACGAGTAATACTTGTTGCTCACTGTCCCTTATCAGAAGATGACAAATGAAAAACGATTCCGTTTAAGATTTATATGCAAATTTAGAATTTTGAATTTAAATGATAGCCACAGTTCTGGATCCAGGTTTCAAAGTTTCTAAAATAACTTACATTATAAAGTATTTAAATTTTACTGATTTGCTTACTTTTATTACGCAAAAAATGACTACTATATGTTCAGACAGAGTATTTATTTTGAAGTCAAACCAAAAATTTCTTGGGAAATCATAGTCTTTCGATATCTCCCTTTTATACTAGAAATAAAAGGTGAATATCGCCAAACTAAGAAGTGTAAGGTGTATGTCAACGCAACCGTGCATGTGCAGACTGTGAATCCGAGACAATATCAATAAGCAAAAGGCACTCACAATAGGGACGAGACACTATATCGTTATTTCTATACCGCCGCCGACTATATTTTATACCTTCGCAAAATACCACATACACGCTTCGAACCATAGTAATTTACAATAGAGTCTATAGTGTAACACACACACACATATATACTCTACCAGAGCCAGAACAAGCCGGCAGCAGAGAAAGAGAGGTGACAAGAACAACCATGGGCAGGTATCCGATAGACGATGAGCGGTGCTTTATGACCCGGAGAAACATTAACACTCAGGTTTCTCCC
>JAAAKG020140848.1:0-12002 GCA_010014905.2 Druon quercuslanigerum
TGCAAACTAGCCTCAACTAGGAAAATAAGATCAAGTCCATCAACAGCTATGCGATCCCGCTTCACATGTACACTTTTGGGCTCATTAAATGTTCAAGCACCGATTTAGAAAATATAAGCACTCATCAGCGTGAAAATGAAAAGGCACCGAGTGGATCACAGATACAATCTGTACTACAGACACCAACTATCAACCTAACAATCTCGCTCATCCTAGGTCCTTCTGCACATCAAATTGCTCAGGAATTGAGACAAAAGCCATTACATACATGACAAGCACCATACGAAACAAACGTAATGCAAAGTGAGGGGGAAGCGTGCAATCTGTCGACGCCATCCAGAAAAGGTATGCCTATGCCTATGGGGGGGGCGCCAGACACTCGCGGGGGCGGGGGGCGCAAGTGAATATACACAAGACATCTGTTAATATATATATATATATATATATATATATATATATATATATATATATATATATATATATATTTATAACGCATTGTTGATGTGTTAGTTTAAAGCACTATTTTCGAAATGCATGTCATCGATCTCGGTGCTGTTCTCTAAGCTGAGCTTGATGAATCGCCGTACCCATACAACTAAGATTAAAAAATGTAGCGAACTTGGGCAGGAAATCACGAGGATTTGTAATATGGAAAAGTTATCATACATCCCATCGAGATTTCGGCCACGGGGAACATCTACACGAGGTACCCGAAACACCTGGAATATCTGGGAGTTAAATAGATGCCAGCTGCAGCCCTAAGAGCATTTTTACTTAACACCTGCCGCATGGCTTTTTGGACTGCCAAGAAGATAGCGATTGATCGATTTTCGAGCTAGAATGGAAGATCATTTCCAAAAAGAAAAAAAGTAGATTCCATTTTTAAATTAATTTGAAGTAATTTGAATATAATTTGATTTTAAATTGTTTTTGTGTTCGTCGATATTGCAGTATATTGTCCTTTATTTTCAGAAATTTTTAATTCATGACTGGCCGTTGAAATTGACTTCGTACGTACTAGCAGTTTTGCGACCAGGTCCCTGAAGGCCCTGTGTTATATTTAAATGAATGATATGCTACATCAATAAGGCGAAACTTCAGCGTTGAGCAATCAACATGCGCCTTGCTGCTGCGGAGATCTTCTTATTGCTTGAGGCATCTTACTATTCAGCAGATGACCAGAACTAACACACAAATAAAGAAATAGATATTGTAAATTTTAACAATAAAAGTCCAATTGCCACATTAATGTTCAAATTGAAATAATAAGGCATACTAAGCAGATACACCGAAACATGTCACACCAGGGAGGTGAAGGTATACGTAGAAAGAGGAAGTAGAAGGCGAACAAAATTTACTGACGACGGAATACATTCCTGATAAATAAAAGAATGACATTACCCTTACTGAAAAATCGGCCCAACTCACTTATTACTTTACCATTTGGATCAAATAAAATATCATTTAAGTTTAATCTTTTCAGGGGATATATTCGGGAATCTACGGACAAGGAATGCAAAGAAAGAAGGACAGCCTTTAGAGAGATGAGGGCATTCAAAAAGGAGATGGGCCAAATCTCTCAGCCTAGCACCGCAATCACAGTACCACGGAGATTCTACCCTATCCTTCGAAAATGGGAACCCATACATATGTGGGAGGTTTCTAAGTCTTGTTACCAAGTTAATAAAACGTCACCAGGATTATCTTGATAGAGCTATAGTCAGCTCTTACACAACTCGAAGTCGCCCTTAATGAGCCTCAACACGTTCCCAACCTGCAAACCAACCAGCCAATCCACAAGAAAACGCCCGAAAAAGTATTTTCCCAATCTTGCGGGCCAAGGTTAATTCCTGCAAATTCACACATCGGCTCTCAATACAATTAATCGTCGAGGGCGGAAAAATCGCGTAGATCTCCGAGGACTCAGGAGAGGAGCCCTCCTGTATGGGGAGACCAAAGTTATAGTCCCTTATAAGAACATAACAGGCAGAGCTAAATCGTTTGGTGGAATTTACAGTGCCGTCCGTAAATATCCTTTCTGAGTCAGAATAGGAAGCAGAGATCAGCTTGTCCAACGCCTCTTTAGGATCCTGTTAAGAAGCTCCTCCCAGTGCTCTTATGACTCATCAGCACACCTAACCCACAAATCGAATTGAAGGAAAAAAGGGGAGCAGACATATCAGAAACTAGCTGAAGCTTCGGTATGAGAGGATTAATCTCAAACCAATTCTAAGCGACTGCTACTGGACCCGGTCGAGAATGCTCAAGGCTGAGTCCCTAACACAAGCAAAAAGGGGAGCACCCCAATTAAGACAGGCCCTCACCAAATTTCTATAATCAACGCCCAAAACCGCAGGATTAACGTCCCTTCATACACTAGCAATAACGCGAAGTACGTTAATAGCTCATAAGGCGTTCCCAGCAATGTACTTCATATGTGGGCGGTTCAGAGGTTCGTTCTTATCGGCATCTACAATAAGAGGTACCACAATCTTTCCCACAGATAATTAGAAATTAACCATGTCCAAGGGAGAACTGTCCAGGTTAGTTGTACGTCTAACCGAAAGAAAAGTTTTTTATGCATGTATCAAAGCAGTTATAAAAATTGCTTCCCGAGTAAGTGGTGTATACGTCTCTGGTGAAGACTTTTTTCCTGGTCAGAGATTCGGAGATAAAAGAGTTTTTGGTCCCCAGTATTAAAATTTTCAGAGTCGAGCAAAATATTAGCATTTATCCAGTCGTCGCAGAAGATTTTGACTTGATTTTTACCATTCCTGAACTCTCCTCCCCCTCCCTTATAACCGCATCAATTAAAGTCGGCGGGGTAAGGTCATCTACCCATGCTCCTGTTAGGGTTCAAATAATCCATCGCGACTATAGAGGGAGAATAAAATGACTCGGAGAAGCGAATGTTGAAAGTGTCAGGATTCCCAGTTCATAGAAGAAACTCCTGGTGGATATTGATCGGTTAATTTGAGGCTGGCGGTCGCAGACTCGAAGGTTTATTTCGTTGAGAAGACACAAGAGATGAGAATAAATTCATAGGTGGAGTGGTTTGATCAAGCTGATTTACCTGTGCTGAAGAGGAAAAAGAAGGGGATTTGACGTAGATGACTTAGGAGGGAAAACGAACCGTTATTTTGCTCTTCTTAAAATCCGTAGGGTTCATAGTCTCCTCTCAGGCAAACTGTGTGGCATTTTGATACCCTAGGGTAGGGCTTACGTACATGAGGAACTTATTTAAACTTAAAGTATCTTAAAATTGGATTCGTCAATTTCTTTTAAATTACACTTCATTAGATAGAACTTTAAAGAATCTATATTCCCATTTTGAAAAAATTCCCAGCAAATTTACTTCATGCTGGTAACAACCCAGGGCTCACCAAAAGTCAGTCTTTGACTGACATGACTGACAGTGTCAGTAACGAACACTTGGTCAAATAGACCCCAATAAATTTTCGTCGAACTTGTCCGGCGACTGGTCCCTAATCCTTCGCGCTAATTACTGATTGAAAAGGAAAAATGAAATGTATTGTGAAATCGAGTAAAAAAATGGAGACCCTTCAGTGTGAACGATGAGCCGTAACGAGCCGTGACCGTATCTTGTGTCACCCTTCCCAGGACTCCTGGAAACCGAAGAAAAAAATGTTAGAAAAACTTTATGGCATTCAGGCACTTCTCGCGTCGGTCTGCACCTACTGAAAGTGGTGAGCCCTGCCTTCACCTGTAGCGCAGAACATTGGTACCATTGTCGTGAAATATTGCAGTTATATATGAATGCCCTCCCTCGATCAATTTTTCTTTGAAATATTTCAACAATGTTGCACGAAAATCTTTGAGCAATATTGTAACAACATTGATGCAATGTTGAAAAATAATTTCGCAATGTTCGGAAGTGAGGAGGGTTATTATTCATATTGCATGCAGTTACGATATCATGCGGGTTATGTGCTTATTAGGAAGAATAAAAATTATGTCAAATAGTAATTCGACGTTATAAAAATGATTTCATATTATAATATGGTAAAATAAAAAATTATGACATAAAAATTCGGGAAAATGAAAAATAGAACAAAAAGTAATTCCGACAAATAAAAATGATGTAAATTATGATGTGGTGTCCTTTTGAAAACTCTTATTTTTTTCTAAAATTAAACTATCAAACGGGGAACACCCCAAAAGCTTGATATTTTAACAAAACCCCCAAAATATTACAAAAAATGAAAAGTTCCAGATTAATTTTCCGAAAAGTGCGTACTTCCAATTTTTTTCACACCACGTATGCCAACGTATTTTAAGATGCGGATTATGGATTTTCGAGGTCAAATCGAAAATTTGGTCTGTTTCATAATGAGGTGCTGCGTGCACAGAAGGGGTATGTCACGCCAGATATTTAAGCCTGTAGAAATTTTGTTCCCACAAAATTCTTAAAAAGTTGCGTTACATCTTTATTTGATGTCATCTTATTAAATTGGGAAGTGGAAGATTAACATTTCAAGAGTCGAAAATAATGGGCACCCTAGTGTGCAATGAAATTTGAGTGTAGGGGCCGTATAAAAATGATGAATATGTATATATATATATTTTTTTTTAAACAAATACCATCTTTTTGGGACCTTAAGTCTGAACCGAATCACCCACATTACCTTACGTAATTTATTTCGACAAATTTATCTCACTAATTTATTATAAGTACTTTTTTCAGAAATTCATTAAGAATTAAACACATCTATTCCATATAACTCCACATTGAAATTTTTCGGTGTACCGCTTTCGGTCGCAGTTAGGCACATTATTGATCTTGGTCTATATATAATATAATGATATAGATTCAGTCAAAAATGTGCGTAAATGCAACGGGGAGCTATGCTGTGGTGAAAAACAAGAAAACCCATAACTTAAATTTGGTATTTATCATCTGATTCACAATTGTTTCTAATACATTTCAATGGAAAACTGAATCAGTGGGCCGAATTCTTTAACGACTCTCCCAGAAAATTCTGCAACAATTTTTAAATTACTTCAAAATTGTTCTTAATAATAGACGAAATATTGATCTAAATAATGATGTTGAAGATCTATGTGAAAATGTAACGCCATGGCTACGCTAAGAACTGAACCCAGGTTCAATTGCTGGATGTTTGTTCTTACCTTATGAGTTACGCGAAAGCTTGTTAGCAATGAAATCTTTCTCTTAGAACACATTTTCGTGAAAACACATTTCTAGTACTGTATCGGGTGTAGTAATTGTTTTTTATACTAAATAAGAAATCGGACGAAGAAAAAAATTTTCAACATATCGACTTTATCTAGTTTATTCCGTAAAATTCAATTCTCTATTAGTTTTTTCGTTACTCACAGAATCATTTGTATTTTGTGATGGCCCTAAATCGATTTAAATCGTTTTGTAATATCTGCAAGTTGCTCCTGAAGAAGGCAAACAGTCTGCAGAATAGTTCTTTTTGCTACACTTTGTGTTAAATAAATATAAGTACAACTAAATAATAATAGTGGATGTTAACAGATCTGTTGTAAATTTATTCCTGTTTTATTCAAAAAAATTTTATTCGGATAGGAATTTAAGGCTGTAGAGTTGTTCAAATAGTAAATATTAGATCACACGAGACAGAACTTTGCTTTCTCGGTATACGTGATACCTCATGTGATAAAAGTATAGTTTTCGAGTTTTCTTATGAAATTACATGTCACGTTTGACGTCCGTTTAAAGGAACAAATATCGCTTAGAAACCCCCACTGAAATTTTCATAGTTTTGAATTATTGATTATTTATTTATTTTATTGAATTGTGAATTGGGTAGTTTTAATTTTCCCCGAGAATATTCCTTGAAAATTATACTCAATAATATTTGCGTCTAGGTACGGACACAACGAGGATAAAGTTTCTGAACCAGAAAAGCCTCCAGATGACAAGTCTGCCATAAAATTAATAAACAGTTGGATAAGAGAAGAATTGGACTCTGACAACGAAGGCAAGGGTTTTCCCTGTGACCTTTGCGGAAAATCTTACGTTACGAAGAAATCCTTAGCTAAACATTGGGCAAATGCTCACGAGTCTCAAGAAAACTATTGCAGTAACTGCGGGACAGAGTGTGTCTGCGAAGATAAGCCAAAAGATCATATAAAAGCAGAAAAAAGTAAAATCTACACCTGCGACGATTGTGGTAAATCATTCGGAAAAGAGAGCAAGCTGCAAAAACACTTAAGAATTCATGAGCGCGCTAAAGAACAAGAGGATACAAATTTCAAGAGATTCCTTTGCCACATCTGCAGCAAAACTTTTAGACAAAACACTGGACTTATGTTCCATATGAGAACGCACACAGGTTACAAACCGCACGCCTGCAAACACTGCGGTCGTGGATTTACCTCCAACTCTAATTGCATTAACCACGAAAGAACGCACACTGGAGACAGGCCCTTTGTTTGTCAATATTGTAGCGCTGCTTTCGCTAAATCTTGCACTTTAAAAGCACACATAACAACGCATACTGGAGAGGCGAATTACCATTGCAAAACTTGTGGCAAATCCTTCAGGAGATTAAAGTACTTAAAGGAACATAAGTTTACGCACACTGGCGAAAAGCCTTACGCTTGTAAAATCTGTGGTACTGCCTATAGCCACTCAGGTAGTTTATTTGTACACGAGAAAAAATGTAAAGCCCAGTATAGCAATTTTCAGTCGGCTTCCTCTCAAAACGTACAAAACTTTTGCCAATCGCAGACCAATATAGTGACAACATCTTCGATCGTCACGCCTTTGATAACGGCATTACCTCCGACTCATCATGTGGGGAATATGAACAACTCTTTAGGCATGCAAGCTAATAAACATTATTTAGAAAGTGTTCAGAGAATGAACGCCCATGCTGCTGCAGCTGCAGTTGGAAGTACAGGATTACATGTTCACGCAAATACAGATGTATCTGATATGGCGTCTGCAGTAAGGAATTTCGCTATAATTGGACAGATGTTCCACTAGCGAAATTACTCCATTAGCCTGGAAATTGAAACAAGATATGGATTGCATTTTTCAGTTAAACATGTAGAATAGTGTAACTCCATTTGAAGACTACACAGCAGAGAGAAAAAGTTCTCATAAATCTAACTTCCAATTTAAAACAAAAGATCTGCTCCGGAAGTATTGTAGTATTTAGTTGAGGCAGAACAAGTTTTAATAACAAAACATAAAAATGAAAAATACGATGATAAAACAGTAAACAATGGTTTTAACACTGTCCCTATTTTTCCGAGTTCGTGTTTGCATGATTTCGATGTTAATGTGCATTAAAGAATATCACATTAGATTAACATTGGATAGTTTTACTAGTTTTTTTTAGCGCTTATCTGACAATCTCAAACTAAACACAGATTTGTATACTGACATTTTATAAATGGATTGCTTATTCGTCCAGCTTTTCTGTAGTAATAAATCGTTGACGAAGGTGTTGATTAGTTCATAGGTTCAGTTTGGTAGAATTTTAATTGAGCACAGAATTACCAAAAATAACCATAAATCACATATAACATTAGATTTGAAAACCGCCGCCAGACAGAGACTACGAACGGAATGGGCGTTAGCAAGAATTGCAGCGTTTTAAATTGTCACAGTGGTTAGAACTCTTGCTAAGTCGTTTCCCTGTCAAGTATTCACATCATATATTAGTTTTCGAATGTAGTGATTTTGTAGTCAATTGAGATTATTATGGCAAAATAGAATTGCGGAATAATCAATATACGTATATTGTACATAAAACCACATCACAAGGACAGAGAAAATCAAGAGAGGTGCAAGTGCCTCAGAAGGGAGTGGTGAGAGTTTATATACTGGCGTTTGACGGACCTTCGTATGTAATATATGCTCTTACATAGTAGCGCTTCGTTGGTAAAAATATGAACTGTTTTTTATATGATTTATTACTAACATCGGCGAATATATAAAAAAATTAAGTAAATGATTGAATGGAGAAATTAAAGTAACTGTATGAAACGTGTGCGCGAAAAATTAGAAATAGAACAAAAAGATTTCGGTTTAGTTGCACATCTCATGCTTGAAAATTGTGTCTAGAGGACCTTATTTCAGCAGAATGGATGTACAAAATTTTGGCACA
This sequence comes from Druon quercuslanigerum, assembly GCA_010014905.2. Taxonomy (NCBI): domain Eukaryota; kingdom Metazoa; phylum Arthropoda; class Insecta; order Hymenoptera; family Cynipidae; genus Druon; species Druon quercuslanigerum. The sequence continues at coordinate 8,130 of JAAAKG020140848.1, forward strand.
TTCGTAATTTGTAGATGATGTACTCTAGGCGTGGCTAAACAAGTTGCGCACGCTCAGTTTCGAGATGAAATACTGTAGACGTAGGTCTTGCCCTCAGGTTACTGAGTGGTGGCACCATCTCACACCAATTCGGAGAAACCTTTAGCCAGTTTCAGAGAGATAAGTCATTTTGGAGCAATCTTTGGTGTGCAGCTTTCGAGGTGGTTGTCAAAAAAATAGAGTGTGTGATATACATGGGTACAGGTAATTTCTACCAATGTGATTGCAGCATTCGCCTTCAGGTAATGGTGTTATTTTGCCAACCAGGGTAATTCATTAAATTCTGATATTAAATTTTTATGATTATTATTATTATTACACCATTAAGCCGTTTCCCTTTCGGGGTAGGCGTGACTCACTCGGTAGGGAGGGGAGTAGTGTGAGGAAGGGGTTATAAAAAATTTTTTTTTTTAGATTGATCTGGATGATGACTGGTCAAATAATCTTCTGAGGAAACGAGACAAAAAAATATGCCACGGCCCGCATATTTTCCAACCCATAGAATATTTTTTCTCGTTTCTACGGAAAATTATTTCCCCAGTAATCAACAAGATTTAACATCAGAATTTAAATCGCCTTCAGGTCTTCACTAAGTCAGGTTTTCAGGTCTTTGCTAAGGTTAATTATAATTAATCTTAGCGAAGACGAATCGGAGTCTGTTGCAATAATTATTAATATAACCTCCAACTCATGTTTCGAGCTCGACTCGTGCTACGAATGTCACTTTGGACACAATCATCTGTTCTAAACGTTTAGATCCCAAATAACTATTTGAACTGTTGTAACTAAAACTGGTGCATCGCTGGTCGTATGAAACTTGTAGCAATGACGATCGCTGCAAACAATGGCACACTTTGAAAGGTGGTAATAATCCGACCCACTCTGGAAGTGCATTTTTTTCGCGTGATGAAAAATATCCTGCTCTCATTTGATTAAATTTACATTTACATTATTGTGAGTTTCTAATACCGTTCTATAAAATCACCAGGAATGTCGTCAGTTCTCTTCTTCAAAATGTGAGGTTTAGTTTGTAAAATGTATATAGACGTCCATTATTTTTACCAGATTTTATTCTTTTACAATTTGTAAAGAAATTCCATACTTTTAAAGTAGGTTTCTTTATTATCTACTCTGAAGGTGGCAGATTCTAAGGAGAAAATGTACTGTTACGTCGCCATGCTATCGTGGTTGGAAGTGGTAAAATTACAGAAGTCATTTAACCTTCAAATGGCATTTTCCCTATTATCAGACAAGCACCAAATTTTATTCTTGATTTTATCATTAAAAGCAGCAATTTTTTCACAGCGTATAAATATAATTAGTTTTATCAGCAACAAGTTATAAAAATATGTTGATTTTATCAATTAGCGGTATGGAATTTTGCATTACTTTATAAACAAATTTTTCAATTACCTGCTCCATTTCAAATTTTTCACTCGGAGTTTTTAAAAAGAATGATTTAATTTTTCACACCGGTTCCTCTAACATAATACTAATTTCGCGTGATTTCTGTCATTCCTAATTTACCATTTGGGAATTTCGCACGGCCAATTCAGCCCATCACACGCTGTATCCACATATCTCTTGGTCATAAGACGTGGTTATATCCTCAGCAAAACAAATTTTTCAAATATTCTCTTTTCGATCAGAAAAGCTGGACAAAGACACGGTATTTTATAAAACTGCATTATATTTAGTTCGGAAAATATTTCTATTTATTTTATAATTATATAAGAGAAACTTTATATCGTAGAAAGTTTTATTTTCACGGCTATATTTTCTCTAAATTCGCAAAATGTATAACACTGTTTATCCGAAAGCAACAAATGTTTGATATTATATCAATCAGTTAATCCATTTTATGCGCCTGCAATGTTGTGAGAAAAAATTTTAGCTGCTTCGCACAAAAAATGTACAAATAGTTGTTATATCAAATCGACTAGAAAATGCGCGAATCCTTCTGTGATAAATATAATTTCATTAAGTCAAACCTCGACTGGCTTGAAATAATCCTTTGATTAAACAATAAAAAATGTACCTATACGATATATTGAATACTATTTCGAATGTAATTATATTATTATATGTCTACTGTAAAAAAGATAAATATAATATGCAAACACATTACAAAATTACATCCGCATCACGAACTATACCTTTAAACACATCAGGATGATAAATAATTATAAAAAATAAAGATGATAAATATATTTTATGACTTAATCCCAGGTGACATCATTATGAATGTATTAATAAAGGATCTGCATTCAAGACACCAATTTTCACTCATAATATTTTAGAAAAACCTGTAAGTGTAGTCAAGAAAATAATAAAAATCGTATACTTGTAATAGTGATTGAAATTTTTTGCCTTCATTTTAGATTTTAAATTATAGTCTTATTTATATTTGATCATTTACGGTATCTAATCTGTACTTTTATTCTTTATTAGAGGAGTACAGATAACCAGGAACCTGAAGTATCGAACTCATGATAAATTGAATTTTTCAAGAGACAATTTTTGCGAAATATCTTTCTAAAAACGCGAAACAAGTTCTAAAAACTACACTAAGAACTACATTTTAAACAAGACCTCTATTAATAAAAGTGCTTTACCCTATTCAGAAATTTCTCAAACTTGTTTCACGTATTTCGAAAACAATTTAATTTGCTTGTAATATTTTCCGAGATATAATCTCTGTACTAATGCGATTAAATAATTTTAGGACCACAACTGTTAAATTGCGATAACTTAGTTTCAAACATTTTTTCAAGGATTTTCTTTATTCTGATGAGTTTAAATGAGATACGAGCGTGGAACCATTAATCAAGAGTAGGGGAGAGTCGGTTTGTTTAAGACAGGAATACCTTTGTGACAAATCAATTTAAAAATTACACTGAAGCTTTTGTTTTCTGGTCAAATATGCTTAGTTTGACTAAAGTGATCTTCAAAAGTTTCAATATTTCAACCATTTTTGATCAACTAAAAAGGAGTTTTGCAAGTCTTAAAGTAAAAATTTGTGTTTACGATATTTCAGTGTTCTTTCTTTTTTAGATTTGGATCACATGAATTTGAGTTTTCTAGTAAAGTTCAGTTATTTATGAACTTCTTCTAGGCTCTATTTCATAAGAAAGGTTTGTATGAGTTTTAATATTTATTAATATCTGAGAATACTTAACCCTTTTATCTTGTGTCACTGACAGTTGTATTCTTTAGATAATAACCTCATCTCTGATAGTATATGACATCACAAGTAGGGTTAGGCACGTCTATCCCGTACAGGGATCAATGTTCACAGAACGAGTAGTACTGCGTTCTTTTGTAATCCCAAAATAATTAGATTTTGCTTTTTCATAATTATACCAAATTTCACAAATTTCCTTCAATAATTTGCTATTTAATGTCTTCGAAAACAAATATAATTATGTATTGAAGATAATTAATATGAATTAACTTATTTTTGGATGTAAATATAACCAATTGATTTATTGTTTATCATAATGCGCGGAAAATCACGCATTTGCGAGTTGGATGTAGACAGCTGCCATCCATGGGTCGCTTCAGCCGGTCGCTTCGTGTCCTCAACAGGCGAGGGTTTCGCTGGCCTGTCGTTGTGATTTTATCGTATGGAAAATGTCACGATTGTCCCTCTTTCGATAGCTATACGCGCGTGGCACGAGGCAGCATTGTGTCAGAGAGTAATGGAAGTAATGGCAATGCTCCCTTGGCAGTTTTCATACGTAACACACATGGCGCGACCCTTACGAAAAAGGATCATTCGATGACTATTGGAAAATCATTGGGGTGGATCATTGGAGTATCATTAGGAAATTG
>JAAAKG020140849.1:0-10388 GCA_010014905.2 Druon quercuslanigerum
TATATAAGCTAGGGCACTGTATAGGTTGACGCACTGTATAGAATGGGACACTATATAGGTTGGGACAATATATAGGTTAGGGCACTGCATAAGTTGGGACACAATATATATGTAAGGACAATATGGGGCACTGTATAGGTTGACACACTGTATATAATGGGAGACTGTATAGGATAGGATGCTGTACCGGTTTAGACATTGTGTAGGTTGGGGCACTGTAATGTTTAGGATACTACATAGATTGGGACACTATACTTTATAGGTAAGGACACTGGATAGGCGGACAAACTGTAAAATCTGAGACACTTTATGGGCTGGGACACTATATAGGCTAGAGAACTGTATATATTGAGATACTTTATAGATTGGGACACTGTACAGATGTGGACATTGTGTAGATTGGGGCACTGTATTGTCTAGGACACTGTATTGGTTTGGACAATGTAGTAATTGGGACACTGTAATCTTTAGGACACTGTATACTGTATAGTTAAGGACCCTGTATACCCTGGGACACTGTATAGGCTGGGAAACTGTGAAATCTGAGGCATTTTATAGGCTGGGACACTATATAGACTGGTATACCGTATAAATTGGGACATTTTAAAGGTTTGGACACTGTATAGGCTAGGACAATGTATAGACTGGGACCCTGTATACCATAGGCTGGGAAACTGTATATATTGGGACACTGTATAGTGTATATATTAGGATACTTTATATATTGCGATACTGTATATATTGGGACGTTGTATGGTCTAGGTCACTGTATAGGTTGGGATACTGTATAGGCTAGGGCACTGTATAGGTTCGGACACTATATAGGCTATGACCCTGTATACCCTGGGACGCTGTATAGGCTGGAACAGTGTATAGGCTGAGACACTGTATATGCTGAGAAACTGTAAAAGCTGAAGCACTGTATAGGTTGGGACACTACATAGGCCAGGACACTGTATATATTGGACATTTTGCAGGTTGAAAAACTGTATAGGCTGGGACAATGTATAGGCTGGGACTCTGTGTACCCTAGGATACTGTATATTCTGGGACACTGCATATATTGGGATACTGTATACATTGGGGCACTGTATATTGGGACACTATATATATATTAGGACACTGTATATATTAGGACACTGTATATAATGGGACAGGGTAATGGCTAGGGAACTGTATCAGTGTGTACACTGTATAAGTTGGGACCCTTTATACCCTGGGACACTGTATAGGCTGGGACAGTGTATAGGCTGAGACACTGTAGACTGGAAAACTGTAAATGCTGAAGCACTGTATAGGCTGAGACACAAAACAGGCTAGGATACTGTATATATTGGGACACTATATATTAGGACACTGTATACATTGGAACACGGTATATATTGGGACACTGTATAGAATGGGACAGTGTAAAGATTAAAACACTGTATAGATTGGGACACTTTATAGACTGGGACAGTTAACTGGGAGAGTTAAACCGGGTATTATTGAATTTTTAAACTACGAAAGGTACATTTTTAACCAAAAATGGAATAATTAAACTTTTAATTTTAACAAATTATTTTAAATTATAGAAAAAAAGTATTTTCTACCAAATAGTGGATTTTGTTAACTAAATTATTAAACTTTCAAGGCAAGAAGATGAATTTTCTATACAAAACAGTTTAATTACCAATTCAAAAAATATTAAATTTTAATAAAAAAAAGTTAATTTTATTGCCACAGTAATTTTTCAACCGAAAAAAAAGAAATTACGAGAAAACAGTTCAATGTCCAACCAAAGAGATGAATTTAGACTAAAATTTGAAATTGTTAACAGAACAAGGCATCTTTATAAGAAAGTATTTCAACTTTAAAACCTAATTGTTGTTAAATTTTTGAGCAAAAAGTTGAATTTTCAACTAAAAAATACGGTTTTTAAAACAAAAAGATTCATTAACTATCAAAAAATACCAATTTCCAATATAATTGAAAAAATTTTTATCGAAAAAGTGGTATAAATTTAAAACCTATTTAGTAAATTTTTAAACAAAATATTAATCTTTTACAACAAAAAAAACAACAATTTTTAACAAAATGCAAGTTTTTTCAACAGAAAAGTGGAATATTTGGGAAAGAAATTTATTATTCATTGAAAAAAAAGATACAGTAAAAAAAAACATTAATTCTCTTGAATTTTTATCTAAGAAGGATGCATTTTTAAACAAAAAGTTTAATTTACGAAAAAAAGACGAACTTTTAACCAAATTCATGAATTCTCAACCAATAAATTAAATTTTCAGGAAAGAGGAAATTTTTTTATTTTTAAGAAAGTATTTCTATTCTGAAACGTAGCTGTTAAATTTTAAACTCTAAAGATTAATTTCTAAGCGACAATATTATTGGTGAATAAAAAAAAACAATTTTTTAAACAAATTCATAAATTCTCAACGAAAAAGTTGAAATTTTAGGAATAGAAACATTTTTTTTTAATTTTTAAGAAAGTAGCTAAACTTTACAAACTAGTTGTTAAATTTTTAACCAAAAAGATAAAATTTTAAACAAACAATTAATTTGCCAGCAAAAATGACCAATTTTGAATAAAATTCAATAATTATCAACTAAAAACTTGAATTTTTAGGAAAAAAATAATTTTTAAAAAAAGTTGTTCAAATTTAAAACCTAGTTGTTAAATTATTATCCAGAAATATAATATTTTTACCTAAAATATTAATTTTTTAACAAAATTTGAAAATTTTTAACTAAAACGTTGAATTTTTAGGAAAGAATTTTTTTAATTTTTAAGAGCGTACTTCTACTCTAAAACGTTAGCTAAATTTTTAAATAACAATATTAATTTTCTACCGAAAAAACAATAGTTTTATAAACAAAGATCAAGAATTCTGAACCAAAAAGTTTATTGTTGAACTAAAATAGTTGGATTTATAAACAAAAATATTAATTTATTATAAAAAGGACGAACTTCTAACCAAATTCAAAATTTCTCAACTAAAAATTTGAATTTTTAATAATAATAATATAAATTTTTAAACTGAAATATTAATTTTCTAACTAAAAAAAAAACAATTTTTTAACAAAATTAGAAAATTTTCAACAAATACGTTGAATTTTTAGGAAAGAATTTTTTTTGAGTTTTAAGAAAGTAGTTCTGCTCTAAAACGCAGTTAAATTTTAAATCAAAAAGATTAATTTTTAAACAAAAATATTAATTTATTACAAAAAAAAACCTTTAACCAAATTCAAGAATTTAGAACCAAAAGTTGAATTTTCAAATAAAAACGTCAAATTTTTAAACAAAAAGATTAATTCATTACAAAAAGAAGAAAAAAAGCTTCGAACCAAATTCAAGAATTCTGAAAATAAAACTATCAACAAAATTTAGGAATTATCAACCAAAAAATACTCATTTTCAATCAAATTCTGGAATTCTCAACAACGAAAGAAATAATTTACAATAAAAAATTCCAAATTTAATTAAAAACAACAAACAATTTTTTTTTAAATTTGAAAACTGTCAACAAAAAAGTTGAATTCTTAGAAAATATTATTTTTTATTTTTAAGAAAATCCTTTAACTTTAAAACCTAGTTGTTAAATTATTATCCAGAAATATTAATTTTCTAACTAAAAAAACAAAATTTTTTTAACAAAATTAGAAAATTTTCAATAAAAACGTTGAATTTTTTTTTTAATTTTTAAGAAAGTAGTTCTACTCTAAAACATAGTTAAATTTTGAACCAAAAAGTTTCATTTTGAAACAAAAATATTAATTTCTACCGAAAAAAACCAACATTTTTTAAACAAAATTCAAGAATTCTGAACCAAAAAGTTGATTATTGAACTAAAAAAGTCTGATTTATAAACAAAAAGATTAATTTATTACAATAAAAAAAACCTTTAAACAACTTCAAGAAGTCAGAACCAAAATTTGAATTTTCAAATAAAAAAGTCGAATTTTTAAACAAAAAGATTAATTTATAACAAAAAGAAAAAAAAATATAACCAAATTTAAGAATTCTGAACCAAAAAGTTGAAGTTTTAACGAAAAAAGATGAATCTGTAAATAAAAAGAATAATTTTCTACCAAAAAAAAAACAACTTTTTAACAAAATTAAAGAATTTTCGACCAAAAACTTGAATTTTTAGGAAAAAAATAAAATTTTAAGAAATCCGTTCAACTATAAGACCTACTTGTTATTAAATTATTATCCAGAAATAAGAATTTTGAAACAAAAATATTAATTTTCTAACGAAACAAAAACAAATTTTTTAACAAAATTTTAAACTTTTCTACCAAAACGTTGAGTTTGTAGAAAATATTTTTTTTTATTTTAAAGAAATTAGTTCTGCTTAAAAACATAGTAAACAAAAAGATTAATTTTATACCGAAAATAACAGTTTTTTAAACAAAATTCAGGAATTTTCAACCAAAAACTTGAACTATTAGGGGAAAAAAGTAATTTTTAAAGAAGTTGTTCAACTTTAAAACCTAGTTGTTAAATTATTATCAAGAAATATAAATTTTTAAACTAAAATATTAATTTTCTAACTAAAAAAAAAACAAAACATTTTTTAACAAAATTTGAAAATTATCAACAAAAATGTTGAATTTATAGGAAAGAATTTTTTTTTAGTTTTTAAGAAAGTAGTTCTACTTAAAAACGTAGTTTAATTTTTAACCAAAAATATTGTTGGAACATCAATTTCTTAAAATCTGCGGAGCTTTACTCTAAAACGCAGTTAAATTTTGAATCAAAAAGATTAATTTTTAAACAAAATAATTAATTTCCCACCAAAAAAATGACAGTTTTTTAAAACAAAATACAAGGATTCTAAACCAAGAAGTTGAATTTTTAATTAAAAACATAAATTTTTAAAGAAAACTATTAACTTTCTACGACTTCGAAATCGAATTTTTTAAACAAAATGATTAATTTACTACCAAAAATTACAATTTTTTATTAAAATTTAAGAATTATCAACCAAAAAGTTGACGTTTCATCTAAAGAAGATAAATCTGTAAACAAAAAGAATTATTTTCTACCGAAAACATAAATTTTTAATAATATTCAAGAATTTTCAACTAAAAAGTTGTCTTTTCATTTTAAAACTTGAATTTTTGGGACAAATATTTTTTTTTTAATTTTTAAGAAAGTAGTTCTACTTGAAAACGTAGTTCAATTTTGAACCAAAAAGATTAATTTTTAAACAAACAGGTTAATTTATTGCAAAAAAGAACAAATTCTCACAAAATTCAAGAATTCTGAACTAAAAAGTTTACTGTTGAACAAAAAAAGTGAGATTTATAAACAAAAACATTAATTTTCTACCGAAAAAACAACAGTTTTTTTAAAAAAATTCAAGAATTCTGAATCAAAAAGTTGAATTTTCAAACAAAAAGATAAATTTATTACAAAAAATACGAACTGCTAATCAAATTCAAGAATTCTGAAGCAAATAGTTAAAATTTCAACTAAAACCCTAAATTTTTATACAAAAATATAAATTTTCTACGACTTTGGAGAAATTGCGCTGTCCCAACCTGTGCGATACTACCCTACCCTTTTGGTTCGCTTCTTGCGGTATACATTTTTCTAAAAAAGTCGAATTTTTAAACAAAAAGATTAATTTATGACAAACAAGACGAACTTAAAACCAAATTCAAGAACTCTGAAGCATAAAGTTAAAGTTTAAACTAAAAATCTAAATTTTTAAACAAAAATATCAATTGTCTACGACTTTGGAGAAATTGCGCTGTCCCAGCCTATACACAGTGTCCAAACCTGTGCGACACTGCCCTAAAGGCCTACACTTTTGGTTCGCTTCTTGCGGTAGCGATTTGGATAGAGGACTGACTGACTGACGGGATTAGAAGATTAGCTTCCCTTGAGCGTTGAGAAAGTTGTCGAACTCGTGCCAACGCAAGGCTTGCCTTGAGAGTTGAGAGAGGGTACCTTTCATCACGTGACATCTTTCTCAAGAGCCGGCAATGTGGAATCCCAGCTGGTCAGCACCTAATTAGCATTATTGTTGGCAAAACAGATGGGTGGATTCTGACCGGCGTTGGCGGCGGCGGCGCGACGGGAGAGTCCCGCAGGAGGATCTAGTGTCACTCGTAAACCTTGGCTACAACACCATTTATCTATATTCTATAAATCTATAGTATATCGAAACCCAAAGTCCAGAAGCCAAACTTCAAACTCAAGATCCATTCAAAAGTCAACCGAAAATTTCCTGCCGAACTTTATCGCATTTTCGTTTCAAGAAGAGGATCGTGGTAAGTATATCACTGTAGTTATTAGAAAACCAAATCGTAAAGAAATCTAATCTCCAAAGTTGAGGATTGTGCAATTGAGAATTGTTAGGAATTGTCTAGAAGAAATACAAATTTCATTTGGAATGGCAAATTTTAGAAAAGAACTATGATTTTTATTTGGAACAGGGAATTTTAAAAAAGAATTATACTTTTCAGTTGGTTTCGGGAATTTTCTTAAACAATTTCAAATTTAGACTGTAACGGGGAGCTTTGGAAAAGAATTGTGATTTTGAATCAGTTTGGTGTAGAGAATCTTGTAAAAGAATTACAAATTTTGAGTTGAAACGGGGAATTTTCAAAAAGAATTTCCATTTTGACTTGTAACAAGGAATTTTCGAAAATAATTCAGATTCTGATTTGAAACAAGGTATTTTGGAACAATATTATAATGCTGATTTGGAACAGAAAATTTGACAAATAAATCATAATTTCCACACGGAACGGGGAAATTAATGAAAGAATTATGAGTTTCATTTGGAACAGAGAATTTCTTGTGATGCTCATTTGGAAGAGGGAATTTTTTGAAAATTATTCTAATTTGATTATGGTTTAGAGATTCTTCTAAAAAAATTACAATTTTGACTTGAAACGGGGGATTCTCTAAAAGAATTATGGATTTAATTTAAAACAGGGAATTTCCGAAAAAAAATGTTATTCTGATTTGGAATCTAGAACTTATATTTAAAAATCTTAATTTTCAATTCGTTTATCGAATTTTCTAAAACAATTACAATTTTGACTCGGAACGGGCAATTTTCGAAAAGAATTGTGATTTTGTTTGGGAAGAGAATATTTTTGGAAATAAATAATAATTTTGAGTTCGTTTGGGGAATTTTCTAAAATAATTACAAATTCTAGTTGGAACTGGGAATTTTTGAAAAGAATAAAATTTTTGATTTGATCCAGAGAATTTAATGTAAGAATTACAATGTTCAGTTGGAACGGAGAATTGTAGAAAAAAATTATGATTTTCATTTGGAACATGGAATTTCTTATGATGCTCATTTGGAAAAGGGGAGTTTTGGAAAATTGTTCTAATTTGATTTTGGTTATTACAGTAATTTTCTAATAGAATTACAATTTTGATTAAGAACAATGAATTCTCAATAAGAATTATGAACTTAATTTGAAACAGGGAATTTCCGAAAAAATGACATTCTGGTTTGAAATCGGGTTTGAAACTTGGAACGGGAAATTTAAGAAAACAAACGTGATTTTAAGTTGAAAAGAGGAATTTTGAAAAAGAATTTCCATTCTGACTTGGAACAAGGAATTTTCAAAAAGAATTATGATGTTGATTTGGCACAGTAGTTTTTTTAAAAGAATATTAATTTTGAGTTGATAAAAAGAATTTTATATTGGAATAATTAATTTATAATTGGAAGGCGAAAATTTTGAACATAATTCATATTCTAATTTGGAACAAGGAATTTTGTAAAACAATTATAATGCTGATTTGGAAGAGAGAATTTGGTAAATAAATCATAAATTCCAGATGGAACAGGGAAATTTATGGAAGAGTTATGATTTTGATTTGGAAAAGGGAATTTCTTATGGTGCTCATTTGAAAAGGAGAATTTTTAAAAATTTATTCTAATTTGATTTTTGTTAGAGTAATTTCCCAATATAATTACAATTTTGATTTAGAACAAGAAATTCTCAATAAGAATTATGAACTTAATTTGAAACAGGGAATTTACGAAAAGAAATGGCATTCTGATTTGAAATCGGGAATTTATATTTAAAAATCTTAATATTCAAATTGTTAATCGAATTTTCTAAAAAAATTACAATTTTGAGTTGGAGCAGGAAATAAATAATTTATAATTGGAAGGCGAAAATTTTGAAAATAATTCAGATTCTGATTTGGAACAGAGAATTTGGTAAATTAATCATAATTTTCAGCTGGAACGGGGAAATTTATGAAAGAATTATGAGTTTGATTTGGAACAGGGAATTTTTCATGATGCTCATTTGGAAAAAGGAATTTTTGGAAAACTATTTTAATTTGTTTTTGGTTTAGGTAATTTTCTAATAGGTAATTTTCACTTTCTTTAGGAAATTTTTTAGAAGAATTACAATTTTGACTTGGGACGGGGAAATTTCGAAAAGAATTAAAATTTTTTCTTGGATCGCGTGGAATTTTAGAAAAGAATTATGATTTTTATTTTGAACAGGGAGTTTTGAAAATAAATCATATAATTTTGAGTTGGCTTGTGGATTTTTATGTAAGGATTACAATTTATAGTTAGAATGCTAAATTTTTAAAAAGAAATCTGATTTAGAACAAGGAATTGGAGCGGGGAAAAATTTAGAAAAGAATTATAATTTCAATTTTCAACATGGAATTTTTGAAAAGAATTTTTATTTCGAGTTGATTTAAGTATTGGTTTATAAGAATTATAATTTATAATTGGAAGGCGACATTTTTTTCAAGAATTAAGATTTGGAACAGGCAATTTTGGAAATAAATCATAATGTTGAGTTGGTTTAGGAAAATTGATCAAATAAGTACAACTTTGTATTGGAACGGGGAAATTTAAAGAAAAAAATTTGGAAATTTGAAAAAGAATGTTAATTTAGAGTTGATTTCGAGAATTTTATATAAGAAATACAGTTGGAATGAGAAATAAAAAAAAATGTTATAAAATAATTATGATGTTAATTAGGAACAGGGATTTTTTTAAAGAATTATGATGCTGATTTGGAACAGGAAATTTTTGGACAGTTGATTTAATTTGAGTTGATTCAGGGAATTTTCTAAAAGGATGACAAATATAAGTTGGAAGGGTGAATTTTTGAAAAGATTTACAATTTTAATTTGGAAAGGGGAATTTTAGAAAGTTCTAAATTTTAGAAATTTTAGAACAATTTAGGAAAATTAATTTTGGAAATAAATCACAATTTTGAGTTCTTCCAGAAAATTATCTAAAATAATTACAAATTTTGATTTGGAAAGTGAATTTCTTTTAATTAATTATGATGCTAATTTGGAATAGGGAATTTTTGAAAAATTGATTTAATTTGAATTGGTTATGGTAATTCTCTAAAAGGATTACAAATTTCAGTCGCAACGGTGGATTTTTGAAAAGAATTATTGTTTTAAGTTGGAACGGTGAATTTGAGAAAATAACTATGAATTTACTTGAAACCGAAAATTTTGGATATAAATCATAATTTTTAGTTGATTTATTGAATTCTTGAAAAGAATTAAAATTCTGATTTAAATGAGAAATTTTAGAAATTTTAGTACAATTTAGAAAAATTTATTTTGGAAATAAATCATAATTTTGACTTGTCGTAGGAAATTTTTTAAATAATTAAAAATTTGAGTTGGAAAGGGAAGTTTTAGAAAAGAATAAAAATTTTGATTTGATCTAGAGAATTTTATATAAGAATTACAATTTTTAGTTGGGACGAAGAATTTTAGAAAAGAATTATGATTCTGTATTGGAACAGGGTTAAAAAAAAGAATAAGGATTTTCATTTGGAACAGGGACTTTTTGGAAAACTGGTTCAATTTTTGTTGGTTTACGAAATTTTCAAAAAAGATGATCAATTTTAGATGGACCGGAAATTTTAGAAAAAAATACAATTTTGAGTTAGAAAAGTAAACCTTAAAAAAGAATTATGATTTTGGTTTTGAACAGAACATTATGGAAATAAATAATACTATTGAGTACGTTTTAGAGGATTTTCGAAAAGAATTACAATTTTCATTTGAAACGGGGAATTTTAGAAAGTTAGAAATTTTAGAAATTTTAGGACACTTTAGAAAAATTTATTTTGGAAATAAATCATAATTTTGAGTTGTTGTAGGAAATTTTTAAAATAATTACAAATTTGATTTGGAAAGGGAAGTTTTAGAAAACAATTCTAATTATGATTCTGGTTTGGAACAGGGAATTTTTGGAAAACTGGTTCAATTTTTGTTGGTTTACGAAATTTTCAAAAAAGATTATCAATTTTAGATGGACCGGAAATTTTAGAAAAAATTACAATTTTGAGTTAGAAAAGTAAACCTTAAAAAAGAATTATGATTTTGGTTTTGAACAGAACATTATGGAAATAAA
>JAAAKG020140850.1:0-12002 GCA_010014905.2 Druon quercuslanigerum
AACGTGGGCATTTGACAAAAACCAGGGGGGTCAAATTTTGCATAAATCTAATACCTTCTCTGATGAGAATGTAAAAATATATATATTTCAACGCATGTGCCTTGAATTCTATATAATGGGACTTTTGACATCTATTAATTAGATTCAATGAATACATTTCAACATCCTGAAAAGCTGTCCTATCCACGAACTTTTTTTTTGAAATTGTCGGAATAGAGTACCTTTTATATTCTCATTCATGAGAGAGTAATGTAATATTCCAAATTTTTTAACGCTCTTGAATATCTGTATGAGTGCATTCATGTTTGTGAGATCACCTGATTGTTTTAGAAACGCTAACTTTTAAAGGATTTTTTCAATCAAGTCAGCCTTTGATAAATTTGTTTATGTCTCAAAATAAAGGTTTATAGTTTCCAATTTACATAAATAATTATTCAGTTTATAAAATTTGTGCATTTACAGGTATTAGTTGCAAAAAATATGTCAATCTTTTGTAGCAAATTCACATTTTTTGTCTTTATTTTCCGCTTGAAAACGTGGTAAAAAATCAAGTAATGGCCAGCGAGGCATTAAAAATTATTATTTCACATATTCACAATACGAAAAAGAAAGTTGACCAAAAGATGTATACATACCGCAGCGTGGTCGCCAGTCAGGCTCTTTACCACTGGACCGATGGAGCTTGATGCAAATAAATGCGCGCGAACCGGTAGAGCTTTGGTACCCTTGGCTACTGTGATTTACAAACGCTCATAGTTTATACAAGGGACCAGAAAATCCGGGACACGTGTCTAATTATTTTTAACGTACTATGGATTGATGGTAGTCTCATAAAAAAGTCAGTGTCATCAACACACGGTCCTTCGAGTACGTTTTTGGCTTCGAGAGTTCTTCTATGATGTTAAAATTTTCATTAAAAAAAATTCGTTAAAATTCTGTCGTCTGCTACCTAATAATTTCCGTCTTTCGCAAAATTAATTTTTGCCGTAAGAATGATGATTTCCTCACCAAAATTTTTGATTTTTAAACATTTCATTGCTCCAAGGATCTCGCAAAACTCTTGATATTCAACAAGTTTTCTTTCTTTCGCTCTCAAATCATTTGGAAAAAATATATATCGAGTCAGTGCCGTACCTATCCAAAAAAATATAAAGGCGGATTTAACCGAAACTGTAAAGATACTTTATTTCCGGGCACCATGTTTCGTTTATGATTCTGAAAATACTGGTTATTCCCCTCTCGATATATATAATTTTTGAGAAGTTGTTAAACTGCGAATTTGAGCAAATTACTAACGTTACTGGAGTATGATCTAGATAACAAAACCACAAATATTATTTTCAGTTAGGACCAGAGATTTCTGTAAATAATTCTTATTTTGACTTTGAGACATGAACATTTTTAAAAGATTTATCATTCTTAGATGGCAAGGAAAATAAGTAAAGAAATATAGACAGAGAGTCACGTGGTGAATTAAGAGTATCCTCACTTAGGACAAGGTGTTTAAAAAAAATACAATTCAAAGTAAATTTTAACTTTTGTATAGCTTTTAAACCAAATTAAATTGACTAGGAAAAATTAAAAATTGATTTAAACCAAATTAGCAGTGGGCAAAAGACTATATAAGTTGTGAGATCAGTTTTAAAGAATTTAGTAATTAAAATTTTTTTTTGAAACTGAGTCTAATGAAATGTAAATATCTGAGAAGAAATTCTACAATCTAAGAGATAACGATTATAGATAATACTATTATGTAATCAGAGCAATGAAATAATGAGCAGTTACATTGTTAATTAAATTATTCACAATTGCCCTAAACTGTCCTTTTTCTCATTTTAAAAGATGATGATTTTTTCTGAGTTCTTCCTATTCTTCGCGTTTATCTTCAGTTTTGTTGGTAAATATATTAATATGATAGATCTATAATTTTATCTTAATTATTTAAAGATATGCGACGATAAGATTTCCTGGGATTAAATATACACTTTATCTCAAATGCTAGGTAAAATCCAACTTTATTTGAGTGTGTCTGAAATGAGCACTAATTTGATTTGATATTATTTTTGGGAAATCCACAATGCGTTTTTTGTCAAAAATAGAATTTGAAAGTGTCCCTATTAATATGAAATTCCAAATACATGTTTACGAAAACATATGGTACGGTACCGATTTCACCCAAGCAGTTGAATTTTCAATTTAAAAAGATTAATTTTCAACAAAATAGTTATACTTTTCACTAAAGAGATGAAGATTTCACTAAAAATATGAATCTTAAACACAAAAATGATTCCTTAAGAAAGCGATGACAATAAAATGTTTAAACAAAAAAGGAGAATCCTCAAGTGAAGAATATGAATTTAGAATCAAACATTAAATTTTTATTTCCATTTTGAACATCAACATATAAATCTTAAACAAGTCAATTTTTTAAGGAAGAATTGAATTTTCAACCAAAATATTTTAGGGATTTAGAAACAGATGAATGTTTGAATCAAAAAGAAAATTTTTGAAAAAATAGTTGAATTTACACCCAAGAAAGATTCTACTTGTCTGCTATACAAAAAAATAAATGTTTAACCCAATTCTTAAATCTTTAAACAATTATAAATTTCAACATTTAAAAGTTAATCTTCGATAGAAGGATTACGTTGATTTAGTTTTTATTTTCCTGTCCATTATAATTAAATACCAGAATTTTAAACCTATACCATTTTAAATCTAGAATCTTTTATAAACGGAATAAGACAATTTTTAATTTAAAAAAAAGTATATTTTGCTTCTCAGTAACTTAAAGTTATAGAAATTCCCGACTTGCTATTTTTTTCTATATCCTAGACTTTTCCCAATTAATAAAATTTCCTGTTTTTTTCCAAATTAAATTACGTGCTTGTATAAAGGACCCCACCCCTACTGAATTGAACCGTAACAAAATCTCTCAAGCTCTTCGTCCCCCTTGAGCTGTTACGTAATTTAAGTGCAGTCCCTTAAGTTTAGTAATGTAACATTTTCAGGAGGCATAAAAACGGCTTAATTTTTACGCATTTCATTTCAAAAATAAAAATAAATTATTTTTACTAATTAATAAACTCTATAAAATTACGAAAGAGTGCTAAAAAAGAAAATATCTGAAAGAAACACCCAATAAAAGATCGGAACGTTCCAAAAATTTTGAAAGATAATTTTAAAAAATATTTTTACTTTCTTCTGTTTACCACAACTTGAAAACTAAAACAGGAATGATAATGAAATTCGGTCATCAAATTCCTTTTTATTTAACGGATACAGTATTTTGAAAAAGGGAAAGGGGGCAACACCAAACTAAGTTTGCCGACTAGGGCGGACGAGACCAAGAAAAGCCGATAGTTTTTTCTTTCTAAAAAAGAGTTTCGGATTTGGCAACGGGGGTAAATATGACAATTACCTTCTGCCCTCCTGCATACAATAATGTAATCCATTTTAAGAAAGACACGAAATGTTTATCAAGGCCCTATAAAAAAATGTTGTTGTTGCAGAACTGAGTTCACAATTTGATCTTTTGCCAAAAAGCGTTCCTATACCTGATGTCCATAGTTCCGGAACTTCTAATTCTTCTGCCAGAAACTATTCTTTGAGTTCTTCGGTTCGGCCTTCTGCTGCTGCCCAGCATTCTTCTCGCCTCTGGTTCAGATTTCCTTTTCTTGGTTATACTTATAACCGCCTTAAATATCTAAGCAAGCAAGAACTTATGTCTGTTCGGCTTATTCCCCGAAAGAATCCGAACCGGCGATTTAAAATTCGAAAATACACTTTTCCACGCCATATACCTCTTCAATTGAGAGGAGAAAGGAGAATTCTTAGGCCCACACCAACCGAAGAACAAACTGTATTAGCGGCACCTAACGGTGACGTTTTTGCAATATTCGAAAAAAACTATACAATTCTTCGTGGACTGTATATGGTAAGAGATGGTTTTAAAAAAAGGGTGAAAATAAACATGTACAGCAGCATTGTTCAAGAGATGATCCTAGAAGACATTGAGGAATCTCCCTTAGGCAAGGAGCGCCCAATATCAAGGAATTTTCAAATGATAACGATTGAAGACTTTCATCCACATCATTAATTTAATATCAGACAAGATCTGAAACTAAAATATAGTGCTATTTGTAATGCACTGTTTTGCTTTTTTGTAGAAAGAAATTGTTTTCTCTAGTAAATATTCTTGAAAGTGAGCTTATGTTGATATATTATTTAGATATTTTGTTGCCGGAAACAGTTTAACCCGTTGAGGTTCCAGCGTCCTTTTTTCAAAAACTGTTTGCTCCTGAACTTTTGAAATGCGCTACTAAAATTGTAACAAATCCTAAATTTATCATTGATGTCACCAATTTGAGAAGAAATGCCTCTAAAAACTGAGCTTCTTCTGTCCATGGACCGTAAGCTTCAAAATCTTTAGTTTAGTTTTCCGACGTTCTAGATGGCGATGACCAATATAACAGCTAAAAGCCAAAGTTTATTAGCTACTTCAGATTTTCCGTATTAGAGGTTCTAATTTTATACGTGCATATACGTAGGGGTTTTTGGGGTCGCTAATCACGAATCAGAAATCAGATTTTCTTGATTCAAGATCGCGCATCTAATACAGCTGCAGAAAATTACTAAAACTTTTATATTTTTATAAAAATTTTCAGATGAGTGTTTAGGGACCACTAATGGCGAATCTGTGATCAGACTTTCGAAATTTAGGATTGCAGATCCAATATAGCTGACAGCAGTTACTAAAATATTCCGATTTTTATCAAAATTCGCATGTGGAGGTTTTTGGTTATCAAATTTGCAAAAGTCAAGATGGTGGGTCCAATATAGCAGCCAAAATATATTGATACATTCTAATTTTCATGAAAGGCGCACATGGGGGTCGCTGATGACGAATCCTAAATCAGATTTTCCTAATGCAAGGTCGCGCACCCAATGCATTATTTCATTTAAAATGTAGACACTTAGAATGGAAATGAATAAAGTTGCATTCGGATATTTCATTAAACTATCGGGCTTCTTTTTATAAATGGTGTTTTTTTCACAAACATGTTTTGATTTTTATCAGTGCTTTATCCCTCAATATCTGGATTAAGGATTTGATATAAAAATACATATTTGCATAAGAAAGTTTAAATGTTGTTTGACCGTTTGGTTACATTAGTGTAAATCACCTAACCTCAACCTAACATGAGTGCGCAAGCGCATATGTGTTCGTGCATCTTTCAAATGTTTCAGAAACTCTGGTTTATTATTTCATGAAATTTTCATTGCTTTAATTAAAAGTTTTAATGACATTACATATTGGAGATCGCTATCTCGAAATTCTGAAAAATAACGTATTAATTTTAAACCTTCGGTCATGATAAAGCATTTCAAAAGACAAGAAAACTTTACATTATATTTCATTGTTTTGACATTTTTTAACAATCGATTAACTAGCAGAAAGTGTCGCTGCAAATAAGTGTTGCAAAAAAGGACGTTTGGTTCTCCACCAGTTAAACTTGGCTCAATAGAAGGAGAAGCGGCTTAGAGATAAACACCAAAGGTGAATGTTGTGAATTCCTAAACATTATGATATAAATTTTGAGGTTTTATTTTTTCAATAAGACGAGTTAAATAAATAGCGAAATAAGCAACATATCTGGAAGGAAAGATGAGGGTTGAATGTTTGCTGTAAAATTGATTATTAAATAAAGTAATGTTTTTGAAATTGGTGCAATTTTGATTCTCTTCACCTCTGAACTTTACATGCGTATCATTTTGTTTATTAACTTCAGGTAAGAATTAACCACTTATGTAGAGAAACGAAAACAAAATACAAAATAATTTTTTTAAGATCGTATGAATAGATTCAAATTTAAATAAAATAATGAAACATCAGCCCACATTTGACGTAAACACAGGTTTATTGTGCACTAAAATAAATGAGTAGTTGGATCAACTATTTAATTTATAAGATACAATATTTTATTAATTAGGACTTTCATTTTCGTACATAGGTGATGGTACTAATGACTTCTTTCTTGCAACTAATAGAATTGTTGTGACAACTAATAAAATAGCTATACCACATCCTACTAACTGAATAGTTGGCCCATCTAACAATTTTCTACACTGTGCAAGTAAGCAAACGTTGCATAATTTTTTATGAAATACTATTAAATTATATTGTATCTTCTGAAATTTTTAAAACACCATATCATATTTCCTAATCCACTAAAATACAGTGAATTATAGTCGAACCAACAATTTGCTTTAAATAAACTAAATCTAGTTGGAATGATAAAAACTCCGTACTAATTAAATGATTTGTATGATTTGATTCACCTATACCAATCAAGTCCCAGTCTGTCAAGAAATTCTTCTGTCATTAACATATCAACTTTGTGTAATTATGAAAAATATCGAGTATGTTTGTAATTTTTTTGTAATTTTTAAATATTTTTATTAGTAGTAGAGTAGCTTTATCCGCATACGTACAATTGGCTCTTGTGTAGAAAATTTCGATTAAGTTTGATGTTAAAACTTTATTGTAAAATTGACTGCTAAAGTTTAATAAACCTTTTTCATTATCCAAGCCAATTAAAGCTTGAATCAAATCATTACTCATTTTCACATCAACTTTGAGGTAGAGTAAGTGAAGCGTTTTTTTTTGCAGTCGTATCCCCTGTAGGATAAATCCACAAACTCTATTTATCAGAAAAGCAGCAAAAGATGTTCAGTTGTATTTGACGTCAGTTAATTAAAGTTTTGGTTCACTGTTTTGGAACAGCTGGATGAGCCTGGTAGACTTCTTTTTGAAGGCCGGAACGGGCCAAGTTGATTTATGTCTTCTTAAAGTTCAGCAGGATTTTCTTCGGGATCGCTTTTCTCCTCCTTCTTAGTTTCTTCTTTTTCCTCCTTCTCCACCTTTCCTTCTTTTTCCATTAATGCTGATAAACTTTTTAGCTTGTCAGCTACTATAAGCTTCTCTTTATTTCCCTCCTCCTCCTCAGAGTCAGCTAGGATTTCCAAAACTTTTACAGAGAAGTTTCCCTTGGAGGACGAGCAGATGATGGGGCACTTTAAACCTGATTATCCGCAGGCAAAATTTAAACCGCATCCTGTTTTGCATTTAAGGAAAAAACTAGAACAATTGAACCGCCACATCGTCGAACGGGATATAAAATATTTATTGAGGAGTGGGCAGGCCCCCGAACGTCATTTAAACCTAAGCAGTTGAAGACCCCCCCCCTTCTGAAGAAATGGTGTATATCGCGTTCTACGATTCGGCGGTACAATTCCTCTATAGCTGAACTTTTTATGCGTGGGCCTGGAGAATGACCGTGTTTATTTCACTGCCCCCCATTTCTCTGGATTTTTTTTATTGTCAACCATCCATGTGTGACGTCCTGTCACTTTTCTTACATATACACTTTGATCAATAATTCCCCTGAGGTAAATCGTGCCTCACCCAATTCAATTTCCATCTTTAGTTTGTCAAGTCAGTTTAAGTGTTCGTAAAAGTTAGTCCAGTTAAATCAAAATTGTGCCGTCGTCGCGATAGTTCGGCTCATCCACCTTTTTAATCCAGTCTAGTCAAAATCTCTGTTACCGAGTTCATTGAAATATGTATCAAGTATAACGAAGCTTTGTAGTGTGTGTAAACGAAAATTCTGTCACCGAAATTATTGGAATATGTGCAGTTTAAAGTAGTTATAATAAATCATTGACTTCGTCCAACACGATTCTGCAACCATCCCTTGAATGGCTACAATCGCCACTCTTATATCCCTAATCCGGTGCCGGGTGAAGTCTGGTAGGATCATTCATCTGTTGAAAGAACTAATTAACATCATAATCCAGCATAAGGGCCCAATTCATAATTCTTTGGAAAATCTACGGCATCACTTACAAAGGGATCTTAAAACAGTCCGATCCTTGCACCAAGGAATCCAAGAAATACTTTTGGAATTGCAGCACAAGGCAGTACAACTATAAGCCAAGGTAAGTGGTAATCATTTTCCACCATATTTTTTTCTCCTTTACACTAGATTTAATTTCTATCCCATTTTGCTTAAGGTTGCCTTATTCCGAGAGAAATCCAAAAACCAATAACCCAGTAGCTGACGGTATCAATTGAATACTTCAGAACATCAAAATATTGTAAAGTTAATTAAATAGAATTAATTTACTTTTTCAAAATAATGAGGTGATTTAATTCATTTAATTCGTTCTCTTTCTCTCTCTCTCAGTTTTCCTCAACTCCCGATTTGTCTGAGTCGGAATAGTGAATTATTTTACTATTCCGAAGATGTTCGAACAAAAGCGAGGATCATGTTTCTAATAATTGGGTGAGTGGCGTAAGTATATTATTTATCTATGCGTGACACATGCTTGGACTTCATGATAGGTCCATAACAAGTGTTCTCGTGCAGCTTCTCTTGCCGATGAAAATGTCTGTAACATTAATTGAAATTTTGTTACTGGTCGTAAAATGTAAGAATCAACTTTTCTCCTGAAATAGTAACGAGTTTAGTATCTGCATTCGGGTCTTTAAAGATTTCGAGATCATTCTTCAACTATCCGTTCTTTTGCAGTGTATCTATAAACTTCAGTTTTCGTTTACAGTACATTCCAGAGATTATGTCCCTGCCACTAAATGCGTGTTCCTACGATGAATATACCCACTCAAATGATGGAGACAAAATGATCGCTATGTTAAAGATGAATGTGTCTGCATGTTCCGCAGCTCACTTCACTGCAAACTTTGAATCCCGGAACTTCATTTTCAGCATTGAGATCAAACGGATGTTATATTTTTTCGTTTAACAGAAATTTTTTTTGCGTGGCAGTTGTCAGCATTGATTCTTCCAAATGAATGCCTGCTTGACCATGTTTTTTTGAGCTACGTAATCTTTCAGCACTCAGCATTCAGCATCAGGTGTATATCCGTCAAAAACAACAATTCTAATTGCAACAGAATGTGTCTGTAGGTACAGCACGAGGTTCGCACAGATTGATGCAAAAGAGTCGCTCCGATGCCATGAAATATATGTAAAAGACATCCACCAGAATGCTTTGTAAAGAAAAGTTTCGACGCACTTGCGTACTCCGTCATTTGAAAAATAACGATAAAGGAAAAGGGGCAAGTTCAAATTTCAGATATTAAAAAGAAAGTTCTCCTATTTTCGCTGCCATAACTCGTAAACTTTTAGTATAAGAAATATTTCGCTATGAAAAAAGTTATAGGAAATTAAATGCTCTATAAATTTCTTGCAAACTACTTTTGCTTTAAAGTTAGTTGGAAACAAGATATTCTCAAAAAAGCAATCTTTGTCGCTATTTTTACCGCCATTTAGCTAACAGAAGCCTGGTTTGTGGAATCCTTTTTGAATTTTGATTAGGGGCCACAATAAAGGCAATTGCCAAGTTCGGTCTTGTCTCTACACTTTCAATCTTAAGCTTTTTTTGTGTTACTACTTGACTAAGCGTTCTTGAACTGAAGTAGGATGAATAATCTTACGAATAACTAGTAATTCAGAGCCCAAATTCTATAAGAGTCAATATATTTTTAGATGCTAATGGCGTTGGCGTTTTTTTTCTTTTTCTTTAACACTTCATAATTCAACCAATTATTTAAAACTTTTAATAGGAGAGACAGGAGGCGTTTATTACTATTTTCTTTAACTTAAAAAGTTAGCAATTTGTTTGTCGGGTAGACAACTTCAATTTAAAAAAAAATCATATTAATTTTTCAAATCTTCAAATGGGCCGTTAAAGTAGACACTACATACATTTTCCATAAAAGCAAAAAATTTCGTTAAAACGTGAGAGATTTGATAAATTCTGATCTCAGTTTTAAGAAATCGAAAAAATTATACATCTTTTCTTGAGACTGAGTATAATAAAATGTAAATATCTCAGAAGGAGAAGCGCACCGCCTTTAAGCTAAGAGATAACGAACGCAGATATATGCTTATATAATCAGACAGCGCAATGGAATATTTAGCATTTATATTTTTAATTAAATTGATCATAATTACCTTAATTATTTTTTTCTCTAATTAAAAAAGATGATAATTCTTTCTGCGTTCATCCTATTGTTGATATTTTTCCTGAATTCTATCAGTAAATATATGACTCTAATAGATCTATAGTTTTAAGTTGATTTTTTTAGCTATGATAAGGTTAGAATTTGTGCGATTTTAGGTTCACTCTAACTTAAATGCTATTCTTAGTCACACTATATTCAAATTTGTCTACAATGAGCACTGATTTAGTTTTGATTGTTTTATTGGAAATGCACAATGTATGTCTTATAGAAAACATAATTCGAAAAGTGTTTCTATGGATACAAAAATCCCACCACTTATTTTCGAGAACATATGGTACACTTCTAAGAGGCCATTCGCAAATGACGTAAGACGATTTAGGCAGTGGAGGGGTTTGATAAAATTCTTCTGTTTTTGGGGTTCGCTTATATATTACGTAAGTGATTTTAAACTCGCTCCTCCATCTTCTGACTACCCATGTTGTCTTGTGACTACATGTATGTGTAGATTAGCTTAAAATAACCTTTCATATATCAACTAAGCTGGGTCTTATTTTTCACATTCTGAATTTATTTTAAAGGATAGGCGTGTTGAGAATCCAAGGTTGCGCAAAACCAAAATATTGACATAAATCCGGTTGCATAAGTTTTTCTTTCTTTATAGAGGCAGGTTTGCAAAGAACAAATCTTCAAGCATAATTTTCTCGCATATTTTTACTTATTTTTGTTCACTACAAATAGAAAACTAAAATAACAATGCTTTTGAACTTCGGTCATGTTATCCACTCATATTCAACGCATGCATTATTTACGGTCGGGGGTTCAAAATTGCGTTCGTCGATGAAGGCGGACGGAATCAGGGAAAGCCGAAAATTGGTAACATAGCTTATGGGCGGCTCATAGCCTTTCTTTCTAAAATGGAGTTTTCGATTTGATCCGGGGTAAATATACCAATCACCTTCTGAACTCTAGCATATTATAATAGTATAATTCATGTTCGGAAAGTCAGGCCAGTTTCATTTACCCCAAAATGAAAAGATATTTCTGCAGAAGAAAATATCCCAGAAGAGAAAATTAACATCTGGCAACATCTTTTTTGTTGCAGAACTGAGTTCGCAGTTCGATTGTTTGCCTAATGGTGATCCTATACCTACTGTTCATGGTTCTAGAACTTCTAATTCTCCTGCCAGATATTATTCTCCGAGTTCTCCTGCTGCCGACTATTCTCTTTGCGTCAGATCCAGGTCTCCTTTATTTACTCTATGTTATACCCGCTTGAAAAATCTAAGTATGCAAGAACTTATGTCCGTTCAGCTTATTCCCCGAAAGAATCCGAAGCGGCGATTCAAAATTCGAAAATTCAAATTTCCCAGTGATATACCACTTCAGTTAAGAGGAGACAGAAAAATTCTTAGGCCCATGCCAACCGAAGAATACACTGTATTAGCAGCACCGAATGGTGACGTTTTTGCAATATTAGAGAATAACTATACAATACTACGTGGATTATATATTTTAATAGATGGCCTTCAAAAACGTGTAAAAATAAACATGAATAGCAAAATAGTTCTAGAGATGATCGAAGAAGACGTCGAGGAATGCCCCTTAGGCAAGGATCGTCCAATATCTAGGAATTTTAAAATAATTAATTGAAGAAAACTTTCGGCCATAACATTAGCTTAATACCAAAGAAGATGCAAAAACGAAATATTTGATACTAGTTCTGACCCGAAAAATAATTTAAGTTTTACGTTTCACTCATAATCTAGGGACCGCATTCTGTAACAGTCTTAATATATATACTATATATTATTTAATAATAGATTTAATGCTTTCACGATGATTCATTATGATAAAGTAGATATTTCGGGTTTCAATCGTGTACAAAACTACGAATTTTGCTGACGTTTCGTGAACATTGCAGTTCACTTCTTCAGGGCTGACCTGAAACTGA
>JAAAKG020140851.1:0-34228 GCA_010014905.2 Druon quercuslanigerum
AAATAAAGTATAAAATATAAACAATTTCTGTGTATGAAATTTATAAAAATTTTTGAATGGTATTATTTTAAATCATGCTTCTGTTTTCCAAATTACTTTATATGTTATTTAAACAGATTTTAAATAAAAAGAAAGTAATGTGCAGTTTGTAACTAAAAAACTCATTTTAAATCTACATTAGGCATTTGTCATCTATAATTATTATAAATACAGCTAAAAATACTAAAGTTTAAAAAGTTTCGCTGACTTTGTAGCTTTTCATAGAACCTTTCACTTGAAAGTTTCTATAAAAAGTGTAAATTTCTGAAACAGCACATTGCTAAGTTTACGTTGTCTCGAAATTATAGTTGCTAAATTTTTTACAGATTTTGAATGATATTTTTTTAAATAAATGTTTTTCTACAAACTTTTATAAATTTCAAGATGATTACAAATCAATGAGCACACATAGATCTTTAATTATGAGAAACCTTTTATATTAATTCACGATAGACTGCAATGCTCGTAATGTAATATCAGTGAGCTACTAATAGTGTAACTTTATGTATTTATCTTTGAGTTTTTTAGAATAATTTAATCTTTATTTTCAGTCTAAAGAGAGGATCAGTTTTGATTCCGAAACGTCATCTTTTTTTTAATGTTTGACTATCAAGCACGAAGAGGAAGAAAAATATATATTTTAGTCTGAAAGTAATTGTGTACCTTTGTCTTTATTTATTTAATTCTTGATAAGTGAAAACAATTTTTGCAAAAAGAATAATATATAAAGTATCGCAAACAGCACTTTGGAGCGACACTTAAAGTTTTTTCTTACTTTTCTTCGGCCATATTCGATCTTCGAATAAAAAAGATTCCAAAAAGATATAAAATTTATCAGGCGACACATAAATAATAAAATATACTAGTCGTATTAAAGTCTCCAAAGGGGAAACTGGAAGAAGATCAAAAACAATAGTTGCTCAACATAAAAGACACTGTGAGATCGGAAATTTAAAAACAGGTTTTTCTTAACTCTCTTGTAATTTTGACCATTTATTTATTTGGATATTAATACCTTCGCATTTTAGCAAAGGGCAAAACACCTGTAAACGACAGATTATTGAGTTTTTTTATTATTGATTTAGTTACAAATCCATATCTTAGGTTGAAAATCGTCCTTTTTTTAGGCTTAAAATTATATTTTTTCGGCTGATCTTCGCAGCATATAACAGAAACGACTCGCCGACACGCTACATCTGCATTTGTTTACATGCATTCATCGGAAAGTAGATTCTCGTAATCATGTACGTCTTACACAGAAACACCGCTGCATAGAAAATTATCTACATCCTTGGACAGCAAATTCTCTATTCAAATAATCATGCACCAAAGCAAAACCTGATACACCGAAACATGCTCACTGAGTTGAGACTGATTATTTTTAAAAAATTATTCAATTCGTTGAAATTTATGCCAATATCTTAGACTCAGAAATACCCTCACAATATATTGTTATATAAAGTTACATGTAAAATTTTGAACCAACTTCGCATCGCAAGCAATATATTTTAGTTTTCTTTCGTGTAATTTAATTATTTGTGTCCAAGATTGCAGTTAATATGCTGCACTTTGAAATGATGTCTCAATTTGCGGCGAGATCCTACTGGACATTCCTTGATATCTTGTGAGGGCAGCGGAGTAACTATGCCACTTTGTATGCTTATTTTTGCTCGCCTTTTATCGTGAATATAATATGTAAACGTTCCTGCAAGAATATTCATACTCCCCCATATTGCAAAGACCTCACCGTCGTATGTTGACAAAGCAATTTGTTCTTGGGTTGGCATAGGCTCATAGGTATTTATTCCAGTTCTCAATTCAATTGGTTTGCCGGAAGGAAAAGTATATTTTCGAAGTTCGAATATCCGGTGCGGATGGTTCCGGGAAATAAGCTGAATAAATTGAAGTTGTTCAAGATCGCATCCCAATCCTTCAGGAGAAGGGATCCTTCTATGAGGTAGCATGATCCTCGAACGAGGGATAGAAGTTTAATTATTTTTTAACTATTAATTTAACTTTTTAATTATTAAAATTAAAATAATTAAATAATTATTTTAATTATGTAATTAATATAATTTTGTACATATGAATATTTGATTACATTTACAGAAATAATTTAGAAATTAAAATACCATTTACTTTCGTGTCCTCGAAGGTGTCTTGCTTCGATAGAATTTCACCTGTTCAAAAACTACAGTGGCATCGCGCAATCTAAGCAGCGCATATTAGAAACAGTCTTAGTGAATTTATACTTTTCGAATCGAAATTTTAAAACAAACTTCTTTTTTTGGCCATGAAAAGAGCAGTCCATCCATTTTTTTTATTCTTTTGCTCGCACTTAACAGAAATTTCTTTTAATTATACAATCCAATAATAATTTTTATAACGTTCATTAGCATCGCACTTAGCTTTCTCTTATTTGGTTTGTTGTCTTTAAAACAAGGCCTACCTTGATCATCCATATGTTTGTTACTCATCCCATAACGTGACAGGAGGCCCCTCGCCTCTTTGGGAGGCATACCTGGTGATTCTTCTGTGAAAAAGGATAACAGATATATGAAGTTTAAAGTTTAAACTTATTAAAAATATTGAAAGCATAATTGGACTATTCTATTTTATTTCATCTAAAATTCAATGTCGGCATGTCATGAATATTCTTTCGAAATAATAATGAAACTAAGGTATCAATATTATTAAATTACGTGCAGTATGAAATAGATAAATATTCTATATCTACTACGTAAAATCTGACTTAATCAAGCTGTAAGGTGCATAATACTAAAGCGTATTTTTAGACTGTTCTCTACTTTACATAATTCTGAAACGTATTTTTGACTGTCGGCCGATAGGCTCAATTCTTGTTCACCTTCTGATGTGTACGTTCCTCGAGAGGCCAGACAGTACGCACTTGACCGTGAACCGTACCGCACCCCCGCATTGTCAAATTTATATATTTCTCAACAAATAAACTTTCCATTGTTATTTACTGCGTGCATTTTTTGTTTTATTTTTTACATACTATCGAATAGGAATCATAGGAATCATACCGTCCATCTTATCTTCTCAGTTCTTTCCCTTTCCCTTTCTTACTCAATCTTAGTGCAGTGCCTCTCAAACTTAGTGATCATTTTCCGTGCACTGAATCCCAAATCTGAGTGATTTTTGTTTTCTTTAGTGTACGTAGCGTAGTTTTTATGCTTCTAGACCTCTCATATCATATCGCGGTGCAAACCGCACCTTTCTGGCTCACAGACCCAGAAATGTAGTTCAAGCAAGTAGAAACGCAGCTTGCCTTATTAAATGTACAATATAACCCGACGAAATTTAATTATATAATGGGAAACTTGGAAACTAAATACACCGCGGAAGTGCGCGATATCATGACCCCGGTAGGACCTACGCGAATTTGAAAGATCAGCTCATCGACTGGCTAAGCGCGTCTCAAAACCAGAGAACTGGGCGCCTCTTAGAGTATGAGGAAATCGGCGACTGGGCTCCATCACAGTTTCTCCGACACCTTCGAGGAATCGCGGGCAAGGTTTTTCCGAAAACCGTGTAGGCTCTACCTACATGGGAATATAGAGTGGGGAGAGTGGGGAGGTAGACCTAGTAGAGCGAGAAGCTGCAGCGTCGAATGGAGAGACGTCTGACTAGCGAGTCAGTGGTTTCCATAGCGGAGTTCTAATCGATTGTGCTACGGACACATGTCCTGTCAAGTCAATCAAGTTGTTTACTAATAAATGGTGTTTTTATACTCTACTTAACCAAATGAGTATTTTCTCTCTATCTGATTCCACATTAATAGGCGTGTGCCAATCAGTGATAATTTGGATCCCTTAAAACCTATAACCGTCTTACGGCCACTCTGGCTCGGTCGACTGCCAAGAGCCACGCAAGCAATCCTGGAAACTATCAATCGAAATGAGGGTGGAGAAAAACGATCAAAAGCCTCGCGGACAGTAAAACCAAAGAGCCCAAATTTGCAGACATTAAGTCAAAAAGGATGGAATGTGCAGGTACCATGCGCGTTTCGGGGAAGGTGCAAAACGTTGCAACAAGCCATGCGCTTACTTACAGGGAAACGACCTGGGCCGGCGCTGAATAAGGTCAGCATCCTTTGCCTAAAGTCTCGCTGCCGCTTTCTGACCGGCACGGTAACAAAAATGCAATTTCTGGTAGACGCAGGAGTCAATACTCGTTTTTTATGCGCACTTTCGAATAACGTTTCATCGTTGCTGACGTCTTCTAACCGAGCCTTAAGAGTGTATTTCCTACATAAGTGCGTACTTCTGGTGGACATCCGAAAATAGAGACCAGGAACTTGAGAACTATCTTCTGCCACGGACATCTCTTTAATTAGGAAAGGTATCACTTGCAGATACAGATACAATCCTATACTGTGACGTGTATAGCTGAAGAGCTCTACTATCCGGAATGGAAGATTTTTTACGAAGGGGCTTTAAGTCCATACACTAACTAGCACACCCACGAATGAAAGCAACTACGAAACATGCAACGGAGCGGTACGTGTGGCCATACAGCAAAGTCGACGCCCGAAAATGAGCTCGAGCCTGCATTAAATGCCAACGGGCAAAAATATATGGTCACGTTTCGTCACCACTAGGAATTTTTCCCGTCCCATCAAAAAGCTTCGAACATATCCTTATGGACATTGTCGGACCTTTGCCTTCATCGGACGGATCACAACGGATTAAGGTAGGCGGTTTTAATACCATTTGTTCAAAAAATTAAATTCTCCACTGGGATCTTAACACTTTCACTCTACGGCCTATCGTTCTGCTACCAATGGACTGGTGGAAAGCTTCCATCGGCAGCTCAAAGCGGCTATAAAATCTCGCGATGACGAGAGATAGACCGAAGCACTTCCCATTCTTCTACTCTGTATCAGAGCCGCATGGGGCGACGATCTCAAGTTAACTGCAGCAGGACTCGTGTTTGGCGAATCCTTATGTTCCTCAGGCGAATTTTTAGGTTCTTGTTCAGGAACGAATATTATCGAAACAAGTAATTTTTGGTGCACATGAAGACGCACTTCCATAACCTTAAAGCTGTGCCTGTTTCTCGTCACTCGAGGGAATAAAAAAGCTCTGCATATGCCTTATTGTGGATCCTGCACAGCTACAAGTCGAACTGAACAATCCTTCAAACTGAACATCAATGGAAAGGATGTGACCTTGTTGATCGACAGACTGAAACCAGCCCACATCATCTCGAAAGAGGAACCACAACAGAATGTCACACTAATCTCACGCCGTAAAAAATTAGTTAGTTTTAAAACGGGTGAGAAGTCCCTGCCGACCTTCTCGTACGCTTAAGCTATACAGCGTATGGTGCCACACCCTTAAATATTCGTTCTCAGTAGTTGAACCCAGACCTCTTAATGAAACCTAGTATGCCAATCAGCGATTACGTTATACCTCATTTTGTGCATATGAGAGTTCAACCGATTGTTACCAATGAGCATTTGTACCACTGTCTTTACCTCTTTCTTGGAAAAACCCAGGATTTTCCTGGCACTGTCCATTTTGCACATATAGCCCAGGATGGATTTCCTCTGTCGGCAGCCCTTGATTTACTTCCAGTATTTTTAGTGTTTTGTGCAGATCCAGCTTTTGATAGTAAGACCGATGCAGCAAGACGCTACTCCCATTACTATGCATTCACTTGCCGCTCCATATTTTGCCAACTGGTCCGCTTTTTCGTTGCACTAGATTGATATGTGAACAGAAACCCGTATGAGAGCCACTTTTTTTCTGCAAGTTAGTTTAATTCCATTTTGTATTCCCCAACCAGTTATGATGTTACGTCTAGTTTCCCTACCATAGTTAGTGTCGCTTGCTTGTCCGAATAGATCGTAATATGTCTGCTAGCAGCGTTTTCTTTTAATAATGTTTCGGTACATTGAAAGGCCGGTCAAGACTTCTTCGCATTCTCGCGCTATCATTACTGCTCCTGACCCTGCCACTCTTCTGCAGCCACCTGTATACCAGATTTCGCCTTGGAGGAGCGGGTTACCATTTTCCTCTCACACATCCCTGCTTTGAATATAACCGCGAAAAGCCTTAGTGAATTTGAAGCGTTTTGTTATTTTGTTTTGCCTCATATCTAGAATCGGCAGTTTGCTGATGTCTGTCAGAAGCCTAGTGAACGTGTAGAGGTTCTTCACAGAACATGAAGCCTATCGCTGCAAAGTTCCGACCGTGGCCACAAGACTTCAGCCGCATTAAGAAGCCTCAGTTTAAGAACATTAGAATAGAGCCATGCAAGCATTTTAGGCCCTAGACTCCACATGAACCCAAAGACTCTCCTGCACATCCAAAAAGTCATTACGAAGCTCCTGCATCAGGTCTCCATGTACTTTTCCCAGTTCAGTTTGCTATCAAGGATATCTCTTAGATATTTATGACCATGCTGGTATTTTTTAGCTTTACCGAGAGCCCTTAGCTGTCGCACTAGAGCTCTACGTTGTGCAGCGCAGACATTGTCAGAGCCAAAAACATTTCCAGATGGGCCCCCTGACTGGGATTACAAAGTCATCCGCATCTCCCTAGGTACATTACCGCTTTTTATTAATCCTACGGAAGTGTCTGTGCACTACCATACACCACAGAAGTGGCACCAGGACACCCCCTGTGGTCAGCCCCGTGGCGCTATTCTCATAACTAAAATCTCCTTCTATCTGGTTTCGAGTCTCCTTTGGCGTAACATATTTACTATCCACCTCAGTAGCTGGTTCGGCACGCTACACTTTGAAGCATCTCGAGAAGAGGTATTTCTGAAGGCACCCCCTATATGTATGAATGTACCCACAGCGACGCCTTTCGTTCGAATTGCTGTCTAAATTTTGCTTCTACAATATGGAGTTCCGTTTCTATACAGCAGCCTGTCTGGAAAGCATGCTGCCTGGTATGCATTGGGGAGGCTAAAAAATCCTCATCCCCTGATGTATATCATGAGAAGCCTTTCCAACCTCTTGAGGAGAAAACCCGTTAAGCTGATCTGTCGAAAATCTGTTGCAGCAGCTTAACCCTACTTACCAAGTTTGAGAATGAAGGCCACTACCTTCCTTTCATACCAATGGCAAGTGTTTTGAGCATTGCTTGCCCTAAATAATTTCTTTAGTGGAGGGATGACAAAATGCAGTCCTTTTTGTAAAAGCGCTAAATAGATGCCATTCAACCGTGGCGATTTAAAGGGACAGGAGGACCCTGCCGCCCTGTCCACATTATTCTGTCTACGAGCTTGGAGGCGAAATTCCAATCGGCTCTCCCGGACTCTTGGTCCCAGCCTTCCTCCTCTCGGTCGCTTCGAATTCGCTAAAACTCTGGAATTTAAATTTGCATCAGGTGGTTCAGCGTTGCTTCTTCATCTTCGGAAAACTCGCCAGAAGCCAGAAGTCTTCTTTTTTGTCCTTCCTATATATTTATTGTATTCATACTGGGCTGTCCTATAAATATCCTAGTTTGAACTCATCAATGTCACTATAGTTTATTGGAAATTCCAGAAGCCTTATTAAATTTATAGTTTTCTTGATTTTTCGTGATCCTCTCATAGTCCTACGAGAAGCTAGGGAAGTAAGAATCACCCCTTGCAGAGCGCCGCATGCAGGGGCGGGTGTACATACTATGAGATTCAACCTGGTCTCCTATTCTCCGTTAGGCGACCTCCTTTCAGACCCCTGCTGAGTTCAGATTACTACCAACTAGAGTCTGTCAGATCCCTAGAGTAGCTACCACCTGACGATGTAACCACTCTGTTTTACCTATTCTAGATCTAGATTTTGATGAGACCCGTCAGCCCTTCCAACAGCTACAAGGTCTCGCGATCTCTAAAGAGAAAATGTCATGAAAAACAATACAGGAACTACAATCACGTCTGGTAGACAAGTCAGATTTCACGACCGCCTTAATAGTGCTAAGTAGTGATTTTCGTATTCCATAGTGATTCAGTTTTTTTTTTAATTTTACTCTTATTTCAAAGTATTTGTGTAAGGTGATACACGAAAGAATTCAGGGATTTCTGAAAGTCAGAATATTTGCAAGGGTAAATAAGGAATAGCAATTATATCAAACTTTCGCTTCGCTATTCCTTACAATAAGAGTACATGCGATTCAAGATTTTTCCCGTATACCTAGTTCTTGTATTTTTAGTAACATTTTGCCATGATCAAATTTCAGTTTCTTGGGCAAAAGTTATTAGATTACTCACCGTTTAAATGCGAGGGGCAAGGCCGTTTTGAGATTATAATAATATCAGACTTACGTAAGATAAGCTTAACTAACTAATGAACTTTTCATGTCAAACTTCGATAATTTCCATATATCCAGAAAAACTTCAGGGAAGACAAACATGTTCTGAATTATTATTAATTATTCAGGATGTCCATATGCGCACTACCTTAACATAAAACTCAGACTTCGATGAAGACTTGATGTGTATTTCTTTTGCATGTATTTAAGCATACATTCTGTCTGACTTCGGGAAATAACAAATGAAATCGCCAGGTAACTTGCCAGTTCCATCCGGTACTCATAAGGAGCCTGTTTCACATACACTGTACTACGCAAGTGATAATATGGGAAAATTGTATTTATCTTAGAAAAATTTGTGTCGCTGGACCTCGAGTCTCCCCTTCGTTAAGTATGCCATTTCTTCCTTTCACTTCTAATTTGACATTGTCAAAAACATCAAACATCCTTCATCAGCTTTACATCCTTGTTTCCAAGGAGGGTAGGACAAAAAATATCTAAATATAAAAGCCTAAAGCCCTGTTTTCAATTATAGTCAAAATTAACCATTAATACAATTGCACTAGTTAGACACTATAAAAACTCCAATTAGACGGATAAACGTGTCCATATATATTGTGAACCATTTTACAAAATTTCAATATAATATTCACAATTTGTAAATGGTCATGGCGCCAAATATCAAAAATGTATTAGATGCATGGCAGACTGTTACATGCCTTTAGCGTTTGACGAAACAATTTATGGAGGCTTATTGCTATCATCCTCGAACTTGAACACTGGCTTTGTCCTCACAGATGATCTTATTGATATTTTTTATGTGCTAATTTGGATAGAGAGAGAGAGCTTTTATATTTAAAATTTTAGAGCTTTGATATTTAAAAATAATAGTGAATAACAAATTAATAGTTAAATATACAAAAACTTTATAATTTGAACGTTCGACCTCATTCGATCTTTAGATACATTAACCAAAAATGTCTGAATACATTAAACAAAATTCTAGTTAAATATGCCCGTTTTTTAGGATTGAATTAATGGTGTCGAAGATTGTAGTCAATACGTTCCACTTTAAAATAATGTCTCAATTTGCGGCGAGATCCTACTGGACATTCTTTGATTTCTTCTGAGGTCAATGGAGTAACTCTGCCACTTTGCATGTTTATTTTTGCCCGTCTTTTATCATGAATGAGATACGTATATATTCCAGCAAGAATATCAATGCTCTCCAATATAGCAAAGACATCACCGTCGCATGTTGACACAACAATTTGTTCTTGAGTTGGCATAGGCTCATAGCTATTTACTCCAGTTCTCAATTCAATTGGTTTGCCGGGAGGAAAAGTGTATCTTCGAAGTTCGAATAACCGGTGCGGCTGCTTGCGGAGAATAAGCCGAATGAATTCAAGATGTTCAAGTCCACATTCCAATCCGTCTGGAGAAGGAATCCTTGTAGGAGGTGCCATGCTTGTGGAACGAGGATGAGGCGTTGCAGGACGGGACCTGGTCCTGGCAGGGCGAAGGGGTTCGAAATCAGGAAAAGACACATCAGGAGAATTATGCCTGGCAAGAGAAGAACTTTCGCCACGAGGAACATTAGGAATCGGCTGGCCATTGGGCAAACACTCGAACTGCCAACTGAACGCTGCAAGAAGAATTTTTTTACATTGATTTTGGACCACCCTTTTGACTTTTGTCTATGATTTCCGTTTAAGCAAACATTTGGTTAATTTGAGTACATTATGACATAGTTCTGAAACAGTAACAAATTATGCTCAACATCAATAATTAATTGGGTAAAAATTGGTAAAGTTATAGGCATTAAAGAAAATGATGTACAGATCGGCCCATGTTGTCTAGGTTGGCTTATCGCTGAAAATCAACGAGAAATGTGCTAAAATCATTAAATATTATCTTGATAAATAAATTGATACAAGTAAAAAGTTGAATTTGTTGTCCAAGGTCGGTCGTTCGCTTGTTTCCAGATATACCACTAAAACTAAAAACAAAAACGACAGTGCATGACTTTTCCACTTTATTTTCTCTTTATCTAATCGGATTTCACTTTATTGACATTTTGTAGCATCGAAAATTATTACACCCCGATTAGGAAAAAACTCGCGCCTTAACGCAGGCAATTAGGGTAGCCCAACCCTAAGTACACGACTTGTCCCATCTTTACGGCAAACGCCATTCACTAATGCTTAAAAAACTTTTATCGTCATTTGAAAGTCACTGAGTGCACACCACCTGCATTTCTTTCACGCACCACATTTCTAATGTCACGAAAAGTTCGATGTCACTGAGATCAGTTTTTTCACGCTCTCACATTGTTAATGCTATTGGTCAGAAATAAAAAATCGCATTGGGCCTACCTAGACGACGCGCCAAACCTAACGACCTTTCTCTGTAATTAGCCACCGAAATAAATTAAACGCAAATAATTATATTCTCTTTCGAAGATCGACCAAATGTTTTTTTAAAATTTTCAACTTAAATTAAAACGTCACCAAATTCCCTAAATTTAAAATCATAAATAATAAGCCCTAATCACATTTATTAAAGTCAACCTTTTTACTTTTATGATAGTACGTGCTTCGCTACATAATTATTGTAATTCTAAAATTTGCACTCAAAGGGACACAAACCCCATTTCTGTTTGAATACGAGATAGACACTGCGGATAGATTTTTAGATAACATTAGAGTTCACATCAATTCTCAGGTGACAGATATGTTTCTAATTTCTAATGCAATAATAAATCCAGTAAGGAAGATATGTGTAAAATTTAAAACCACAAAGAATTACAGAGAATTTAGAGAATATTCTTGATACTTAAATAAACGAAATTAACTTTCTTTCTGGTTTTTCTATCTGTCCATTCCAATGACAAAGTTTTTTTCATTTTAATAAGAATACGAATACTATGGCAGGATAAGCATGGGTGACATGCCCAATGCTTTCATCGTTCCATAATTGGGGGATAAATTAAAACTATTATAGTAAGAGTAATTAGCGAGAAGTATCATATTTAAAAATGTTTTCTGCTACTGCTGCAACATATTGGTGGGGACATATGTTGTATTGTAAACTGAGTACGTTCTAGAAAACATTTGAAGTTACATTTTATCAACAGGAAAGTAAGGCAAAGCACGAACATATTTTAATCGTAATACTTTTCGAAAAACACTTCTGGTATATGATCGTTTCTCGGCAGAATATCTTGTTTAAAAGACAACTATTTCTCAACATTTCAAGATTAATTTTTCATAAAAGGAATTGATTTTGCTTCCTTAAAGAGAGAGACTTGTAATGAACTAAATTTTTATATATATTTTTTTGATATATTTATCGATTGATAAACATCTGTATTTACAAAGTTTAAAAAAAATGTTTTATACTGTTTATGTGAGAAAATTTGTTTGATAGAAAAAAGACCCAGCTTATGTTTTCCTATAGCATTCAAACTAACAAAAATTAATCAGCAATACGATTCAGTAAGCGTAAAATAACGGCATTGCGTTAAATTTACGCATGAAATAGTATATTATGCATCAAGAGGATGCCCTTCACATTTTTTGACTAGAACGAGTGTTGAAAACATCATTCGTGTCAAAAAAATATTATTAATAATGGATAGTAAAATAACGATGACTTGATTATTAATTGGCACTGACTTACTGACTGACGGGTACACTTTTTGGCGCGCTCAAGTACTTTTGTGAGGTTAAATTGAAGAGCCCCAGAGAGAGAGAGAGAGAGCAAATGATGCACATAAAAAAAATAAAAGCGACGCTTTGCTCTTGCGCGCGCGTTGTGCTGCGCATGCCTGCCAGCCAATCGCATTACACGCTGATGTTTTGTCTTTTTCGCATTTTTTTCTCTCTGTCTGACTTATTGAGGAGTAGAATACTGTCTGTACTGAAAATATCGGCCTCTCAGTTTCATGAAAGGATAGGTAAAAAAAAACCTCGATTTGCATTGTTTTTTCTTTTTTACCCTCCTTTTTTGCTCTAGGGAAAAAAAGACTCAAGTGATCCCAAAAAACGCCACATTCTCCATGTAGACAGGACAAAAAAACGCAAAAATCGTGCATGTGGGATGAGAGTTTATTTTTAGTTTCCTGGTTTGTAATTTTCAATTCACTTTGGGGATTTCACTGTTTACAAATGTAAATTACTTATCACGTCATTCAGGAAATTCACCTTTAATCAAATTCATAGCGATAATATATATTTTATTAAAATAATATATTCACGTGTGCATATAAATATAACCTGCAAAATCATGCTGCATAATGAAACGTGGTCGGGTAGCCGGTGATGTGGCGTTCATGGGAAATTGGCGCCTTTTTATGTCGATAACGTGCGGACGAAAAAGATTAATTGGAATCTTTTTCTGCATGGTGAAGCCTAGTGAAACAAATAATTTGATCTACGGTACGTTTATTTCTTTTATTATTATTTATACACATACAGTCACATTTATTTTGTGGTTTTAGACTTTTCGGAGGTATAAATAACCTCACTTTGTTTCCATGAAACACGCTGTTTTATCAAAATATCTTTTTTCACCTTATACGAGGGCTGTCCGAAAAGAATCCGACCTACCACGATCTCTCGGTGCTTGATTTATTTTTCGTCATTCCGGGGTGGCATCCTACAAAGTAGTTCCCATTTGATTGAACAAGACGCTCATATCGATGTTTCCACTTATTAAAGCACTCTTGAAAGTCAGAGTTCGGAATCGCCTTAAGTGCGTTCGTCGCATTAGTTTCAACAGTCTCTTTATCGTCGAATCGATGTCCCTTAAGCTGCATTTTCAATTAAGGAAACAGCCAAAAGTCGCAGGGAGCTGTATCGGGACAGTATGGAGGCAGGCGGAGCTGCGCAACACTGTGTTTCAATAAAAACTGTTGCACAAGCTTTGATGCGCGCGCTGGAGCACTGTCGTAATGAAGAAGCCAGTCACCGGTTTCCCAGAGTTGCGATCGTTTTCTCCTGATTGCATCACGCAATCTTTTCAGAACTTCAACGTAGTACTCTTTGTTGGTAGTCTGGCCTGTAGGAGCATATTCGCGATGCATAACGCCCTCATAATCGAAAAAAACAATCAACACTGACTTGATGGAAGCGTCCATTGCGAACACAGTTGTTTTGTTTCACGATCATAACCATAAACCCATGTTAAATCACCAGTAATAACCTATTTAAGAAAGTTTTCATCACTATTGATCATTTTCAGATTGTCCTGAGCGATTTCTAATCGAAGGTTTTTTTGTTGGTCTGTGAGCAGTTTCTGGAATTGCGACGAACGCAAAAAAGTCAATGTAAACAAATACACGCTGCGCGGGAACTAAGTCGTTTTATCGGTATCTCGGGCCACTGACGAGAAGGTTAGCAGTTGCTGGTGACGTTCGTACCTACCGCAGGTCGCGTAGGTCGGATACTTTTGGGACAGCCCTCGTACAGCTTATACTAAAAAGCGCAATGGTATATAATTAATTTCAAAAACGCCCTTTTAATGGAAAAAGAAAAATGTTGTGCTTTAATTGTAAATTGCAGGGTTTGCTATAAGATATCTAGGCTGATTTGTGCCGGTTTGACGAGTGCAGACGTTTTGAAACTGGCTGCCGGCAGAAGCGTGTTAAAGCCGGCGGAACTCTCGAAATGCGTCTCTACGAAAGTACAAACTTAAAAATTGTTTGAAAACATGTTTAACTTTAATTTTATTTTTAAAACGGCCGGGAACTTTTTTCTTTAATTTAAAAAAGAGTTTCAAGAGATTCTAAAGGATTTTGATAGATTTAAATGAAATTTAAAGTAATTTTATCTATATCAAGGAAATTCACCAATTTTTGATGTGTACAGTTCAATTGCGCAGAATAACTATTTTATGTACTTCTATATAAAACTATGAGTGATCTCAAATAAATCATTTTCTATTCGTCCAATGAACTCTTAAAAGGAAATTCATAAGAAAAAAAATCAGAACTATGATCATCTCCATATAAATGATGCTGTTTATCTATTTTTAATCCTGTCAGACTTTTTTCCTACTGTATTTTTATTAGTAGGAAAGCTTGAGCTGCTTAAACATTTTTCAAAGATAGCTAACAGATAATTTTAAAAAATACGGAAAATATCTACCTATAAACTTCTTTATTGCACTTACGTGAGATATTTTTAAGTCTGCGAATGACTTAAAAACAAAGATTGTATTACTATTAATTGTAATTTCCCTGATAATATTAGTAGAACCTGGTAATATTAGTATTACGTAAGGCATATTCATGAAACTTTCAACCCCCCTTTCTCCCATGTAATTAAAACACGGTCCTTAAGAAGAAAGAGTAATTTTAGCCTAACAGAAAATTTTACATCATAATTATTTAGAGAAAGTGCATTATACAGATCTTTGTATATATTTTTGCAGTTTGTAAAAGGCGATACTGCTGCAAGATGAACGTACATTTCTTCCCTCATATTATTCCCATTACCCTGCTCGTTTGTCTAGTTGAATATAAAAATGGTTTCATACAGTCCATGTCATCTTGTTTCCGAGATCATAACAGAGTACAATCAGCATCAACTGCTTTACAGCCACGAGTCTAATTCAGTACTAAAATGTCGATATGGCAAAAGCAGTGCGCAATTTGACACTCATTATAATTTCAGCAAATATATTTATGATATGCAGAAACGGCTCGAAGATATTTCAATTGCGCCACATTATTTTTGCAAACAGCCAAACTGTAATTTTATATCAGTCAAACTTTTATTATTTAAAAAAAATTTGTTTCGACATTTCTTTATTTTTTCAAATGGAATTTTGTGCCCTTTTCAAAATTTTTTCATCCGGCGAACGGTTTTTAGAAGCAAAAACACATTTGCAATTCTTCTGTGCCGATTGCTTCCTAAAATGGAAGATAGAACTGAAAGTGGGGACAACAACGGTGATGACACGATGACTGCTGAATCAGATGAGAACCGCGTTTTGACGAAGATCCATCTAATAGATAAGGAAGGCGAAAATATTGCCGGATGTGGAGGACGAAGATATGGACAAATATTTTTACACCTCAGTGTAAAAAATTATGCAACTGAATCTATTTTGCAGAGTTTTATACTGGGAATAACTGATGCTTCCGATACTTGCCAGAAGCAATATATTAACCATTTATCTGCAAGTAGTTTATCAGCCCTTAAAAAATCATCCACAATTCAGTCCTTCGAGTCAACTTCGCTCCTTTTAATAAATCTCTAGACTCAAAGACAGGTTTGCTGAAAAACACATATTGCCGAGACAAGTATTATGAAAAAAAATTCAATTTCATAGAACCCAGTGAAATCGATTTGACAGAAGATGATGAGAATTCTGATAAGAAGGAGAAAAACATTATTATCACTATGTACTTATTGCAGAAATATTAAAACTTCTGTTGAAAGACAAAAAAGTTCGTGATTACTGTGAAAATAGTAGAATTTCTTAGAAAGGTAATCTAATTTTTAAATTTTCCGATAAGAACATTATAAAAAAGAATGATTTTCTCAATAAACCACGAGTTTGACATATTTTGGCTTTTTCAGATGCCTTTGAAGTGGTAAATCCCATAGGAACAGCAAAGAAGAAATTCAAAATTGTAGGTGTATAATTATCT
Source organism: Druon quercuslanigerum (assembly GCA_010014905.2). Classification (NCBI taxonomy): domain Eukaryota; kingdom Metazoa; phylum Arthropoda; class Insecta; order Hymenoptera; family Cynipidae; genus Druon; species Druon quercuslanigerum. The sequence continues at coordinate 15,970 of JAAAKG020140851.1, forward strand.
TTGGGTAATTTGCCGTCTCCCTTAAGGTCGAAAAAAAACATGAAATTAATTTTACTGTGTCGGAAAAAATATGTAGATTTTTTTGGGTGGGATGTTGCATTACAAGGGAACGTTAGTCGAAATGCTGGGAGATAGCTTCGTTAGTGACCAAATAGGGGGTTTAACAGAAAATTTCAGCACTTTATTGTATTTTTGCCGTTTTTGTGAAATAACTAGAGACATGCTCAAGTCCGGAAAGTACCATGTGCAAAATTTGCGAGATGAAGAAAATTATACAACTTGCTATAAGAAAGCTGAAAAGGGAAAGAAAATGGAAAAAGGTGTTAAATGTTATTCAGCTTCAAATGATTTAGAGAATTTTTACATATGCAATCCAGGATTGCCTCATTGTGCAGCCCATCATATATTCGAAAGAGTTATTTCTTATGATCTCATGCTGGCCATTAAACATTTCATCGACCAAGGTTGGTTTTTGTATAAAGAATTGAACAACCGAATTGACAATTTTCAATTCTGTGGCAAACGTTGGCAGGCGCTTTCTTCAATTATGAACGCAAATAAATTAACTGGGAGTGCAAGCGCCTTATTATGATATGCCCCGTAATTGTCGCTGACAAGGTTGAGTACTGTTAAGAGTATGTGTGGATGATGATGATGCATGTTCGGGAGGTTGTGCCATAGTTTGTGCTCCAGCTTTATCCATTGATCAATGTACTTTTTTACAAGAAGAAATTCGGGGATATTTAGATTTATGATTAATTTGCTTTCCTGAAATTCCTTCGCGACCAAAGCACCACTACACTGTTTATTACCCTTCGCTAATTTTACACTTCGGCCCGCTAAAACACGCATGGACCTTACGTTTTGATAGTAAGCACAGCTACTTTAAGAATGCCGTGAGGCATCTGAAAAACTTCAAAAAAATTACGTCTACCTTGTCACGTAAACACGAACAATTGCAGTGTATCTGTGACTACGAATGTCAATACGATATTCATTTTGTTGGAGATGAGGCCACTTTCCGAGGAATTACATAGAAGAGTGGTATGTGCATCTGTATTGACAAAACTCCTATCAACAATACTGGCTATGATGTATATTTCCTTGGCCACGTACTTTAGCTCATCCTCAAAATGAAGTAATAATAAAATCGTCCGATTTGCTTAGTCCTTATCCATTTTTAAAGACAAATATCGCCTACGAAGAAGTCTACGTGTGCAAATATGTACCACTTGATGAATAAAAGTAATAATTGAAAAAGGAACTCACTCCTAATTTAGTATTTCGAAAATAATTTCTCTTTAAGTGGTTCTGTATCCAATTCTACAATTTCTCCGTACTGTAATTCAGCCCTGCATCCTTGGCTCTGGAAGTAATGTTTGTAAATTAGTAAGTATTATGATGAGCCTAAGCAAGTTCATTGGACAACTGTTTTTGCTGTTTTGTAACACACGTCGTAAAGTATTTCTATCAAATCGCACTGAAAATATTGCTCTAATACTATGAATGAAATGCAAGTATGAAATTCGAGTCGAGTTCCAGTTCGAGTTCGAGGTTTCCGAAGAGCCGGGAAACTTTCGGGTACTCGAACGGTTTCAAGTTCTCAAAAGATGTCGAATCAAAATGCTAAATTTTTACATTTTCACTCAAAATGTGTGTTCAGAAATACAAAGAAAGAAAAAAACATTGGTAACGTCTTTCACAAAAATCGGGTCATTTATTGAATTTTGTAAAAATTTCATCATATTCTTGGATCCAAATTTAATCTCAAATTTGTTTACCAGCTTTCCGAAAACCTGAATATTATGTAAAAATTCTCAACATAATATTACTTCTTCTAGAATGGAAGAATGATTCTTAATTTTTGGGCCTTTTGCACTCCCTTAATATTAAACTTCATCAATCACAGTAATCAAAACATATATGAAATTATTTCAATTTTTAGATGCATTGCTTGTTCAAAGTTTGGTATAAGGATCGATTTCAAAAACATACCATTGTTTGTAAAAATACTGTCGAAGCAGTAATTGAAGAAAGCAACAAAGCCTTACAAAAATCGGGTAACAAACTGGTGTATGAAGCAGATGGCACCAGCGTAAATAACCAGACGCAACAATTTCTAATATTGCAAACCAGATCTCCAAGCGACTTATTCATGCTTCTGCAATATAACTAGTCCTGGAGACCGCCTACCTCAGAACATGACTATCTCTTGAAAGATAATAGCTTGACAGCAACGAATACTGCGGATTCAGAAAGAATATCTATTCACGAACGTACCACAGATGTTGATCCATCACCTGCAAAGATGCCAAGATTATAAGAGAATATTGAGCCTAAGATACAAGTAGCTCAAACTCCTGCAGAGGTTAATTAGGAAGATTTTCAAATTAAGTGGTCAGGTCCGACGGATGCCTACAGGGCTGAACTGGAAGCCCTGTAGCACAAATGAGCACATGATGATGAATTTCTGCACAGCGATACAGACAGAAGCATTTACTGACATTGGAAGACGGATGTATAACGATTTTCCCTGGATGTTTGAAGACTACCATTACAATCGTGAAGTGTTTGGGTCATGATATGCTACTATTGTTAAAAAATTAAAAGACAGAAATTTTTATATAATAAGATTGGAGAAGGGACGGAACAAATCCCTAGAAATTTCATTAAATATACAAAGATGTTTGAAGTCAGCAAAAGCAGGTTGTACAAACTGGCAACGCGTGGAGAAACAGAAAAATCTTTTATGCGAAAAGAAAAGGAGTGACTAGTGCTTGCCACTAATTATTCGAAACTCGAGAAGCAAGAACTGGCCATAGTACTGGACCATTTAGAAGCTGCATATGCGAAGCAAAGATTATTCTTAAATTCAATACCCATACTTCCCTCAGCAATGCTAATTAAAAAAAGGTGGTCGATGCTCTTCAAGCAAGAAATCCTCTACTGGCAATACAGTAAATTTTGATGGTTCATGAAATCACTCGTCTCGGAAATAATTGCGTCAAACAATATGAAACATTTTTAACTTTTCAGGAACTTAAAGTCAAAATGTTTAATAGAAAGAATAAGTCGTCGACAAAGAATGTGATTGGCGACTAGAGCGATGAAGACGGAGGGGTCGAAGCTCCTCTATCTTACTCGAAGACAGAAGATAGAAGAAGACTTTTTTCCAGTCTTGAGTGGACACTGTTATAAAACTGCGTATCGCACCCTCGCTGAATTAAAATACAGAAATTCTTTATTTCTATTACGAATTTGATTGAAAATGTGTGTCAGGATCTTGAGAAATTAACAAGTGATGTGATCAACTCTCATTGCCCGATTAGGTAAAATTATTTTCTGAAGACAATTCTCATTTGCACAAATATTTTTAGACGCGGTCAGTTTTTCATTTTTATTTAAATCAATTTTAGTTTAATGATAAGCTCCTCAGGTGAGAGTGAGTACCCATTAGCATTTTTTGATCAGGAGGCTTTGAGCTATATTATATTAATAATTTTTTTATATCTTGCTTCGTTAAAAAAGCCATGAAGACTTTAAAATTCAAATGTTGAATAATGAAAATTGAAAAAATATTTACGTTGTGAGTTTGATAAATAATTCAATATTTTATTATTAACAATTTTAATTTTCAACTATTCATATACGATTAAAGATTTTCAATTTGAAAGACGAACCTTGAGACAGTTAAAGCTGTTATAAATTGTATTCGCTTTTTCATTTATTTTTATCTTCCTATTTGCTTCTTTTTTACATTAGTTAAGGGCATATGATACTATGTATTGTGGTCAATCGGGTACAGTTCCCCTGAATTTTTTCCAAAAAATGAAAATGTTTTTAGAGAGATAATGACAAAAAAAAATTATTGTGCTAGTAAAAATGGTATGCATGTGCATTGTTTTGAGGTTAGGGTCATTTTTCATATCTCTGTCATTCCAATAATGTAGCTGTAACGTTGCTGTCAATAAGCCCTCTAGAAAAATTGTGAAAGAGAATTGTAACACACATAACATCAAAATACACGTACATAAAATTTAGTAAAATATATTTTTTTGAATAACCCCCCAAAAAGTGTGGAGGGATTAAAAGAATTACATGCTTTTCAACATTTTGATAATTTAAAAAAAATAGGGAAAAAAATATTTTTTTAATAGATTAAGAAATATAAATTTAATTGTCTACTACACATATAAAACATACTTCGAAACTATTTTCATGAAATTTATTAAATAAATCAAAATTCATAAAATTGAATCATTTTGAAAAATATGCAATATTTGTTTTAAATGACAGAAGAATTAGGATTGGCCTTGCGCTAGAGGGCTTTAAAAGGGCCCGAAAAATGCCATGCTCCTCTAATTGTGCGAAATGTGTTGAAACGTCAAATTCTACGCTCGGTTGCATGTGATCTAAATTTTTTTCTCAGTTCGCGATCTCACTGAGAACATATGGAGACAGTTGCTAGAGTTTCATATGATAAAATTTCGATAAAAATTGAATTTTATTAATGCTTTGAGTGTAATGGTAGTGACCTCAAAGTTTTCTTGTCAGAAATGTTTAACAAACCAAAAGTTTAGTTAAAAACATGTCTAAAAAAAACAGCTTCGCTTCACAGTGATTCCTATTGGAATGCAAAATCGAAGAGACCATAATTGAAAAAATTAAAAAAATGTCTGCACCTAACTGCAACTTTCAACTTAAACTCGTTTATAATACAAGTATAAGCGCATGGCAATTAGGCGCAGTAGGAGCACAAATTCGTATTGTTTTTAAAAATATGAACTTTTTTTAAAGATTGAAAATTTTTTTTGACAATTTTCACCTCAAATTCGAAATCATTGACCCTAAAAACGACTGGCGAATACTTTTCACGAACGCAATATCATGTTTTTAAATATGGTCTGCCATTTAATGACGGCCATTTTTTTACCATTTTGACTTCCAATTTGAATTCCATGACCCCGAAAATCCCTGCTATCGACTTTTCACCAAAGTAACGTCAGTTTTTTAAAACTTGGGCCGCCATTTTTTTTTTGATAATTTTTACTTCAAATGCGAATTCCTTAATCCCAAAGACATTAGGGTACTGAGTTTCAAAAGATTTTTCTCACTATTTGAGTTTTGGCCAACTTGTCGGGTCTTTCCTGCCATTGTATGGTAGTCAGGAGTGAGACTTACCAAAACATCTTGAATATATCTTGGACTCTATCTTGGACAAAGACTTAGCCAAGACAAATTATTTTTACTCATGACATTATATTATATTGTATTATTTAAACTTACTGGTAAAATGGAGAAAAATCATGCAGGGAAAGAGTAGAATAACGATATTCATTGTTTCTAAATTTGTGTAGAGACTGAAATAGATAACTGAAAACTGATTTAAAAGATTTACTTAATGCTAACGTGTGATGCGGATTCTTTAAAGCCTATTTCAATCACACTGATTGTTGATTTAATATTTTACAACTTATTTTTTATTTCTGCTAATCTTATCACTAATGGATCCCTCTAAGTCATTTCAGTTTATAACTCGATTTAGCATTATAAGTGAATTACAGTGGTGACAAGGTAACTGTTGGGCAGGCATAAAGTAATAAAAATAAATCAACTTATTCAAGCATTTATCTCATGTTCAAGCACCCCTAATTTCTAGATTGTTTATATTTTTATTCCTTTATAAGAGTTGACGAAAATCTTTTATTCAGATAATACCATTTATTTAAATCCTGTAGATAATCAGAAATTTAGAATACTTTCAGGTAATTTTTCTGAATTTCTAGAACGTTAAGGTATTTAGAAAAATCTTGAGTTGAATCATAGAATTAGTAATTTCAACAGTTCGATTTATTCTTTTTGTACATATCATATTTAAACGTCATAAATTAAGTTAAAATAAGTTTTTCTCGCAAATATTTATTAGTTGTTGATTTAAGAATACCCAGTTAATTTGAACTAGTTTTTAATTGTTTGAATAATTTTATTTTGTTTGATCATTTGCTTTTTCAGACAAGTTTTTAATCAATGATAGCCATAAACTAATCTGGCGAAATTTGTCGAAAAAAGGAGAAACTTACGATTTACAAATTAAAAAAATACAACGTGGAAGCTGGAAAAAATTTCGGATTTTTTTTTCGGACCTTTCGGCCTTTAACTTCTTCCATACGTGTTTCTATTGGCGAATCTTGACTAATAGAAAGAAATGAAATTTCAGTCGATGAAGTATCAAAAAAACTTCAGCCATTTTTCGGGTTCATTTGGAAAATTCGTTCAAATTTGCAGATCTTGGTGAAACTTTATTATCGACCAGGTGACTTTCCCATTGGACTGATAAATAAAGAGATAATTTATTTATAAGGATTGACACCAAACTTTTCTTTCTCACGAATTCACTCTCAATGTTCCCTATTGCAGCTACGATGTTCCTTGCTGAACCACTAAAGGCGTCAAAATCTATTAATTCTTCAACTTTTGAAATCTTTTTAGCTGTCGCAATTATTTCTGAAACTACTCGTTCTGATTTCCCATAGATTGAATTTGATATTTCAATAATCATATCCGGATCCTTAGTTGTAACCAATAACATTTTCACTTTTAGTCTTGCTTCACTGGTTAAACTTTTTTCTAGACGAAGAATATTTTCTGCAGGTGAAAATCCACATGAATCAGATGACAACTCATACCGTGATATGAATTCTGGTCAATTTAGCGTCGAAGATCCATCAAATTCTCCTAATTCCCGTTCGATTATTTGACGTGCGAGCATCTGATTTACATTCCTGGTTAAATCTACCACTTCGTTACTCGTTTCAAAAGTTTTAATTTTTGGACAGTCTGAAAATAATTAATTTCTCACCGTTTCCAAACCTTATTTTCTTCCTTGCTTGTCCAACGTCTTCTAACCAAGATTAAACTTCAAACCTCCTGTTATATTTTCAACTAAATTCACTTCATCTATCCAGATGCACCTCCTTAGAATCTTTGTCCATATTTTCTTCTTGCTTTGTTAATGCTTCTTCTCGAACCATTTGCACTTCTTGTCCTGACAGAAGCTGCCGCTTATTTTCGAGTTCTTTTTGTATAAAGCCCAGTTGTTTTTTAGCTTTAATAACATCTTCAGGTACGGAACTGTCACATATCAAATCGTTGATTTCCATCTCCGAAGCTAAAACTTTTGTCCTGACAGGTTAAAAATTGCTTACGTGCAAGATTAAATTCAATTTCTACAACATACTTCTGTAAAAAATTTGATATTTCACTGATATTCGAAGCTCTTGACCTTGTACATACTAAATTTGATTCGTAATGTCGTGTCGAAGTTAATGATCTCGTTCATTTTTCGATCATGACAAAATCCACTATATTTTAAAGTGATGAATTTAAATTTCTATTTGCTTGAAATAAATTTGCAATTTCTAATAATTAACTTGGAGATACCAAGAATTCTAAAAATTTTGCATGCTCTAGATAGTTTTGATGGTTTTTCTCAAAATTGAAAGTGTCAAACTTATGGATATTCCTTTTCACAAAATTTTCTCTCCATAAGTTACCGTGAAGAATTATGTGAATATTTTAAAGAAATCTAACCGAACTTTGCTTAATAATTTTCTCCATATTTCCAAAATCTTTAACCGTGCGTTTTTCAATTTTGACCTGTCAGTAATCCTGACGAATTTATATATATTCTTTGGCTTCATTTTTCATTCAAATTAAAAAATATTAGTTGGTGGGTACAATTATTATACAGAAGTTATAGGATCCGAAATCTACGATCATGGTTCTTTGAAGCAACCAATCCAGACCCAACCGGAATATTTACTTCGTCCAGTCCTTCTCCTTCTATCCAAGAAGCTAAGCAAGAACGGAAAATTTAAACAAAATACATCGCAAAGCAATGTTCCTTAGATTACGGTCTCTACCCGTCGATGACCTGACGCGATAGACAGAATAGTTGAAGGTGAAGTTTTAATATCTGGATAATTTATTAGAGCTGGCAAACTTTGTATAATGTCAAGAGGAACAGCGTTAACGGACCAGATGAATTGATATCAGAAGAACAGCCTTTTACATCTGGTTTGCGATGGACTGAGCCTGCTGCTGGCAAGCCTAGCAAGCCTAAGCTAAGAAATTAATCTTTTATACCTCGAAAAGAGGAGCTTGTTATTCCGCCCGTTTTTCTTCATCCTTTGCCGTAATATTAACATCAGCTGGTTGCGAGAATTGAATCACGTAAATTATCAGGGTCTTCAGATCTTATAGGGCAATATCAGGCTTTATAACACTGATACGTTGAGTGGTGAAAAATGAAAAATTCCATTAGATCTTGCTCTGATTATTCTCCACAACGGACTCCTGTTCCTTCTGGGCGCATTTCAAGACGGACATTAGACCAACACGATGGAAGTGCCAAAAATGGTAATATAACACTATTAGATCCGCATTATGTCTCTCTATGTACCCGTAGCGTGCATACTTTTAACATCCACTAAGAACATATGCAAGTGTTTCTGGCTCTTACTTGCACGTTCAGCAGTTGCTATCGGTCGCAGGTACATTCATAATGTGCTTACGTTAAACTAAGGTATCTATAAAGACGTATTGACAGGCAAAAAGAAATCCAACAGTCTCGAATTTTAATCCAGCAGATTTCAGAAACATATTGGACAGACCCATCGATAGCTCTTCTCTAAGTATAATGCATTAGAAATTACCATGAAGCGGCTAGTTAGCATGTTCTCTTAGTAGAAGCGTATATTCGGCTTTCTGTATACGACTTTGAGCAGTGTCTCTGATATCAAATTAGAGACCCAGCTCCTCTGCGGCCCTATCTGCGACACGGAATAGAAATGCAGCAACACTGACAACTTGATGTACCAGTTGCATTAGAGAATCTGTGCTTTTAGAACTGAGCAGGCTGTAGCCAGAACAGTTCTTCGTTGAATGCACTCTAATCTTAGCAAAACTCTACCCTCTATTTCTCGGAGGAGATGCATACGAGGTACCGAAGATAATTCGAAGGCTCAAATTTTTCTGAGAATTTAGCGATACCTTTTTAAGGGCCGTTTTTGATACACGCATTTCTTGGGTTTCGCTTGCGGTATTCCAAAATATTCGTATGTTTCTCCATTACACAGATGATGAATGATATTTACACCTATGAGTTTAAGATCCTGATCTTCACGCGAGAATGTATTTTCTACTATTTAAATTCTCATCTGTTCGGCGGGCCACATAAGTATTCAGAGCTTTTGCCTTAGAGCCCCATAGTTTGAGGCAAGAGAAAGATGACAAATCATCACGACAAATCTTGTCCACCATTAGAAAATACGCTTTTTAATACATCTCAGTATTTTTTAAAGCACCTCCAGTTACTCAAGGAGCTTTATAAGTAGCTCATGGTTCGGGTTATCATTGCCTTTTGGTAGTCAATCCAAGCCATGGACAGATTGCGTCGAAATCTGATAGAATTCTGGGTAATAAACCTATCCCTTAACAGGTTCACTCTGCAAACTACCAGTCCTCTCTTGCATCCGTACGGTTTAACTATTGCACTCCATACTGGCTCGAGAATTGTTAATATTCTCTCTTTGAGGATACCACTGAATAGCTTGTAGCTGGTGTTCAAACAAAATAAGTTCCAGTACAAATCTCCTGTTTTAGGTATCAGTACGGCGCGTGTTCTCCGTTAAAGAAAGCAGTTAACATACAAGCTACATGTTGGTGCGTAGAAGTGAACTTCTTTCACCAAAAGTTATTGATTTTATCAGACCCTGGCGTTGAAAAGTTCTTAGTTCTGGCGATAACTTTCTTCAGTTCTTTAACAGTAATTAGTGGCTATTCCTTCTCTAGTCTTGCAACAGTTGCCTCTGGAAACAGTTACAAAAGAATAACATATCTAAAGCCTCTCCATCTAGCTTATGATCATCTCTATATACAAGTTCCCAGAAGAGTTTAATCCACTTTATTCGCTATTTACGGCGCTTTTTAGCTGTTGAAAGAGCTACTATTTTTGCGTCTAGCGCTACTTGATGGTCAACAGTTTACGCTTGTTTAGTGTATTATTTTCTTTCCGTAAGTTTCGATCTAGTGCCTTAACTTTTGGAATAAACTTTTTACTTGATATAATGTGGCTAATTAGGCAATAAACATTTGGTGCATGCCGTTTCGTCGTTTTAATTTTTAACTGAAGTTGTACAATACGCTCACGAGTCTTACTCATGCGTACTGTAGTATAATTACTTCTATTGTTCCTAAGCATGCAGGCTGCCTTCTCTTCACCTACACAGTTTAGATTCCAGAAATCAACATCGTTAGGGAGCAAAAGAAGGGAGAGCAGCATTAGCTTCAACTAATTTGTCCATCCTGAGAAAGACTTTTTGGTGGATTTTGACCATCCAGTTCTCCAGTTCTCAGTCTCTCTGGAACAGGTGGTATGTTCGCGGGAAATTTTTGCTCTTGTTCTTGATAAAGCACTTCATATTCCCTTTGCGTAGAAAAGATACCTGATCTCGTAAATACTGAGGCGTTTTATGAGTATATACCGTGTCTATATTGACCTAAAATTCATGTAACCTCTGCAGGTATCCTCTTTGCGCTGGTAAGCTTCTTTGCTACCAGGTAAGGATGTCCCTCCTAAGTTGATTCGACCATTTAAAACGATGTTTTTGCGTTTGTCCAGGTACATTGCCTGTTCGAACCCTGGGTTAAGTTCTACTGTCACTCCCAGCTCTGGTCTCTATCCGAGAGAGGCCTATCGTGGATAGCACTGCGGTCGGAATTGCTAAAATGCATTTTCCATTTTTTCACAAGACAGCACACCCCAGGATTTCGCGCCACAACCACCTTTTACCGGCTAACTTTGCGACATTGGACGTTAGTTTTTGACATTTGCATATTGACATTGTGGGTCCATTTTCCATAAGTAACGGATTTCTTTACAGCCTAACATCCGTACAGCCTTTTTCGCTTAATCAGTTGCAATCGCGAGCACAACACCGCTTACCATCCTGCCGCTAACGGTATGATTGTGCGTTAGCATCGATTCCTTAAAGTAGCAATTATGTGTCATGCTTACCAAGAGTAGTCTCAATCACTTTGGACTGTACCTTCGGGAAGTGGGTCTAACGTATTAGACATCGTTTCTGTTCCCACCGCAATCGTTTCTGGTACATCACTATGAATTCTCAGTGAATTGTGCTTCCTGACGATTTTAATCCAAATCCATATAGTTTTATCGAAGAATTTCAAGAACATATGCGAAGATTTTAAATATTAATTTTAATGTTTCACAATATTTTCATTTTCACTGCTACAAACAAAATTTGCAGATGTCAAATGTTACAAAAATGTTACAAAAACAAACAAACAAATTGAAAAAAAAATATTTGACCAAACCAAAGTTTCGCAGCACATGCGAAGATCTCCAATAAATATTTCAATCCTTCATAAAATTTTCATTTTTAACGTTACAAACAAAATATACCCATTTTAAATAATTGTTTCATTCCTTACATTAAACTTCCATTTTTACTGTTATAAACAAAATGCACCATCTGGAAAAAAATATTTCACCATCCTAATGTTTACACCTCACATGCGTAGACTTCAAATAATTATTTTGCAATTTCACATTTCAATTGTTACCATTATAGACAAAACATACAGATTTGAAACAAATTAAGTTATTATTTACCGGCAGTTTTCATTTTTACTATTAGAAACAGAATAAACAAATTGAAAAAAAAATATTTCTCCAACCGAAGGTTTTGTGGCACATGAGCAGATATGCATATCCGAAAAGGCCGCAAAATGTCCTATGCATATTGCTCAGTCATGAGTAATGCTAGCAACACGAGCAGTGTAAAATCACAAATTATCCTGAAATACTATGATTTATTAATATTTTTTTTTAATTTCTCTATACTTTATATTGGCCGAAATATTTATGAGAAGGCAAAAATGGCCAGCCCAGTGAGTATCCAGTATGCGCATGCGTAGTGAACCAGCTCTCGTATCAAACGTTAAGTTTATCTCGTAGATACTTTCTGAGTGGGTGTTGAGTTTATTTCAATTTTTGCAGAAATATAAGCGTCATAAAAATTTGCAAAAGGAAATTTGTGAAAGCGTAGTCAGCTTACAGCAACCCTTAAAGAGATATTATTGGTAGAAAAGTATACGGATATAATAACATATTAAACAATATAATTTTCAAATAATTGTGTGACATTTTATTTACGTTTTCCCTGCACAATTCCAGAACAAACTATTGCGAAGTTTAACAAAGAAAAATGTATTTTCTAAGTCTTGATATGTAATTTGTTGATAATTAAGCTTTTAGAATATTAGTGGCTTTATGTCAAAGTTGTCTTATTGTAGACATTTCTTTTCTTTGTCCAGAAGTCATAGATTAAATATAAAAAATATTTTTTTTAAACTGTTGATTTTAATTTTGAAAAAAACAACATGTTTTCACTTTGTCCACTAAAGGCTCAAAAACGAACCACTGCCCTGGCAAAGTTGAGCGTGTAGAGCCTAGACTATACTCTAGGGAGAGTCTGGATATTAGGGCCAGTAAAGCAATCAGCAACTGCCTAACCAATGCTCATAGAAAATTTGCTTCTTTTATAACTCATAATAGTCAAAGTATTAAACTGGAACAATTTCTTAATATTAAAGGTTATTAATTAATAATATCATATTTAAATATAGTCTTATTAAAAATCTTAAAACGTCTACAAGTATATTTGGTGCAAAATACATCCTTGAGATTTTTTGCATTGCAAATGAACTGTCGTTTAGAAAATTCTCAATCTTGCATAGCAAATTAAACTGAAAACTTAACTTTTTCATTTTTTGTTACTAATTTCTAATTTTAGGCACAATATTCAAATATTTGGCTGGGAATTCAGGAATTTTGTAGAAAATCTTCTTGATTAATAATTGATCTGTTTTGTTAGTTTTGGTTTGAATTGTTTGAAAATACGACTGTTTTTGGTTCCATTTTAAACTTTTTTGCTCAGAATCAATCATCGTGGTTGACAATTGACCTATTTTGTTAAAACAGCTATATTTTACTCAAATAAATACGAACTAAAAACTAAATATAAAAATCGTCGATTGTGTTTAAAATTAACGTTTTATGTTGAAAATTCAACTATATTCTAAAGAAATGTATCACATTTTCTTCTAAATTTAACGATTTTTTTTAAACTTCAACTTTTTCAGTTGTAACTTAATCCTTTTTGCTTGAAATTTTGATCATGTGATTGTAAATTCAACTACTTAGTTTGAACATTAAAAAACTGAATGATCAAGCAAACACCTAATAATTGATATTTCAACAAAAAACGATTCATTTTGAATAAAAAACAGACAAATTTAAAGAAGAGGATTTTTTAATTAAATAGTAGAATTTTGAACTAAACTCTCTCAATTTGAAACCCAAAATGGAATATTTCAATTTGCGTTTGCAAACTTGTTTATGCGATAACATTTATTTTTTTTAGCAAGTAGCTTGACTTTAAGTCAAATGATTAAGATTTAATTCAAGCATAATAAACTGTTGATGCAAAATGATTTGTTTGATATTAAATTTTTGCAGGGAGTTCTTTATACCATGAGGCCGTGTACTGCTTGGTTATCATAGAAAGTGAAACAGTCTTTCGAACCAATTCTGGAAATCAGGGGATTCTGATGTTGGTTTTAAGATTCTTCGTTTACGGCCAAAATCATCCTACCAAGAAAGCTTCTTTATTGAAGTTCTTACAACAGTAAATTCCCTGGAATATATTAAATTTTATTTAAAAATGCTAAATTTTAATAAATAATGATATTTAAGGGTGTTGTTTTGAAGTGCTAATTAAAGATTTTTAATGAATTTGGTGGTTAAAGTTTTATGTAATGCATTTTTTATTACAAAATTCTCTTGGACATTAATCTAGGAGAAGGGAAAGAGAGTGGCCAATAAATTCCAAAGATGACCGAGATCCAGAAGCAGGATCATTAATTGTCGACATGATTCAGCAGACATTGACAGTATGATTATTATTATTGAAGTAAATATCTAGATGTAATTTTAGTAAATTGAAAAGAATTATGTGTTTCGAAGTGTGTATTAGAGTGTGAAGTAGATTGAAAAATCGTTTAGGAATAGATTAATACTTTTGAGGATTTTCCCTACTTAACTTTGGGGAAATTTACCTAATATGTAGGCATTATTACACAAGAGCGTAGTGAACTTTCCTCATTAAATTTGTGGCGAAATTCATCACTTTTGGGTAATATTCCACAAGAATGTTTGGCGAATTTTCCCTACTAAAGTTTGATTAAAATCCACCAAAATCTTAGAATTATGAAACAACTGCGTAGGGAACTTTCGCTAAACTTACTGCCCGGTCGACCCATCGATCACGTCCGACTCGGATCGTGTAATGTCCTTTTATTCTAAATAAAGTTTTTATTGTTGAATTAATATTATGTGACAATCATTCTTGAGCTTCAACATGGTGGTTATGTTAGCATATACGGATTAAGATATTTAGCGTATTTAATTGCATCTCTTAAACAGAATTAAGAAGCTACTAGTAGGAACGCCATACTTGTCCACTATTGGCATTTTCCATACACATAATGATGCAGGGCCATCTATCGAAAAATTTTTAAAGTTCTGTAACGTTCATGTTTTGGTAACAATACCTTGACTGTGACTCCGCCTAGCCGTTACCAACCGTATGTCTCGTGTGAACCACCTACCCCTAAAGTGTTAACGTAGTCTATGGAAAATCTCTTCTTTTTGTGACATAAATGCTTTTTGAAACTCTACTGTTTCAAATTTTTGAAGAAAATTTTTCTGCAGGTAAAATCGTTTTAACAAATTTTTGAAAAGAAAAAATGTTTTAAGGATATAATTATTTTTAAAGATTATTTATTTTTTAATGGGAAAACGTATAGTTGTAGGGAATGTTTTTGCCGAAAAAATAATATACGACTAATTAAAATCCAACCAATTTTTTCAAAAACAAATATGCACCCACAGTAAGCAGGATTTTAATTATTGGGAATATTAGTAAAATAATTATTTTTCGTAAGTTTGGAAATTTTTTCGTAAGAAAGAAACTGATAATATTATTTGAATTCTTAAAATCATTGAAATTTTTGTACCAAAAAGTTTTTTCGCACGTTAACTACCTTAAGTTTGATATACATTATATGCGTTTTATTGCATATTCATAGATACAGTATGAAAGAAAATCAAGGTAAAGAAATGTATCCCTCTCAATACTTACTCAGTGTTTAAATGGCGATTGACAATAATTTAAATTTTTTATAAGGTGGGTGTAAATCGAGGAAAAAGATGTATACATTGTACACTGTTAATACTCGTTTATCAAAATCTGCAGATATAGAAGAAACATATTGGGAATACGCTGCATGAAATCGAACTACTGCACACTGATGAAAGGTTGCATCTGCTTTACTATTAGCAGTTAAGCATATAAACAGAGAAGTGAAAATATTTGTAAATACAGTAGATTTAATGTGTCTGGATGAAAAAAATACGAGAGTAAGAAGTTTGTGCATTAACTTCTTTTAGTTGACGATTATAATAACATAGTATTGAAGCCTACCATTCTGGGAGCAATTACTTTTGTATTTTGATTAGATCATACCTATTGAAAAGTAGTCCGAGAAGAACAAATTTTAAAAGAAGTTAAAGTAATGGAGGTTACTGAAGAAGACGTAATCATAATTGAATTTGTGACATTTCATTAAAGTAATAATCCGCTTTGTTACGAGTATAGAAAGCTTCGAAGAACGAGTAGTAATTACTAAGACTGTTATGAAGCATTATACCATGAGGTGAATCTTTGTTTAGCATGAAGACTGATAAGTCAAACACTTTTTAAAACCAAAGTTGCCGAAAATGCTAAAATTTATTGAGGCAAAGTAATTTTTGGTCTGAGAATATATTACTATATGAAGATCTGTGGCCTTAGAATCTTTAAGCAATTCCTATTTTAGGCAGCTTGGGCAGTAAAACGTATTTGCCACCAAAGTATTTCGGTGCTAAACGAAGAATCCGTTCATTTTCCCGCAAAAAAGAATGGTAGGTGGATATTTTGGGAACCTAATAACAACCATAAATATAATTTCCAGATTGAAGGACAGATTTTTGTCAATAAAAGAAACTATACTATTTTAATCATTTTCGCAGTCCAGCAAACAAAAGCAGTATATGTATTTAGTATAACAATTTATTTATATTTATAATATATTAATATATATATAATATATATAATATGCACATATATATAATAATATAATTATATTTATAATATATTATTTATCTTAAGCAGTTCTTCAAAGAAAATTACAAGTTAGCTCCATTAGAAGATAATTTGTTCAATATTTACAGTGAAGCTTTGCACTAATAATGTGTATAAAATATTGTTTTACAACCGAGACTGAACATTCTTTATATTACAATAAGTGAGGCTGTTAAATTTGTTTTTACGAAAGATTGAGTTTATAAATATACTTTTGCTAAGTCCAGTATTTTTTATGTGAAAGCATATTTGTTCTTATTTGAGTTTAAATTTATTCATTTATCGTGAATAATTTCAGACCATATTTTAAATACAAAAAAGTTCAACAATTAAGATTTAAGAATGGAAATAACTGTAAAAATGCTAAAAAATGATTTTGTTCGCAAAACTGAAAAACTTAATCATAAAATTTATTTAATCGATGAATGAGAAAATTTGAAATTTCCAAATACGGATTATATTTTATTCAAATTTGAAATTTGTAATAAATAATTCGATTTACGTATCAATTAAAAACCGATATTCTTAACGATGTAATGAGCAATTTCTGTGCAATTGTTTTCTCTGAATATGTATTTTTCGTTGAATTTTAGTTGAGCTGTAGCTATATATATTACAATCCAAAAGTTGGTATTCGCAACCTGCAAACGGGGTTAACTCCCATGTCGTTAAATAGCGGTTTTCATTTAATTTATATATATACTAGTGAACAATGAATCTATAAAGAATAAGATTTCATATCTTTCCTAATATCCATTTATTCATAAGTCTCTCTCTAAACCTACATACATGTCATTTCTAAACCATGAGCTGAGATTATTAATGAACTCTTTATTATTCTAGAATCTTTGGATTAATTTCGGAAAATAAAAATCAATTGTATAATATGGCCTCGCATGGGCTTTAAAGTGTAAAAGAAAGTAATCTCTATCTCGACTAATTTAATAGGAAACTTAGTCCTCTAAAATATTCTATGTTTAATCTCGCTTGTAACAGCTATATCGATCAATGGTCAAATCACGTAGTAAAAGGTTCATTCACCTTAAAGACTCTTTCATAGAGCTTAAGAATTTTTAATTTGTGAGATCTATTATGGCTTTGGCAATTAGCCTCTTAATGTGAATCCCTAAAGGGTGTGAAAATATAAGATTGTAAAGATCGGGGCTTCCGCTGATGCCCGGCGCAAACGCACTACCTGTGTCGCAGTGACAGGATTTTGGAAGGAGGCAATAATAGAACACAATGGTTAACCGGATATTTCTAGTTATTAAGAGAGGCTCTCTCTACAATAAAATTTTATTCACAGGCTTTCTCGACACGCGTCTACGGAAAATGTTATATCATTCATTTTAAAACTTGGTCCCTTTCTTAGATAGTGGCGAAGAGGTATACTCCCATCTGCCCATAAGAAACCAAGGTTCTCATAGTAAAATTTCTATTTTCTAGTTCAAATTTCCTTAACCGGGATGGACAGGTATACTCTGCCCCGCTCTTCAATTAGTTAACAGAAAATGTAATAGTTCAATGAGATTTTTCAACTGTGGCACTCTGGGCCAAAATAACGAAATTTTTACTAGACTTAATCGTCTTTAATGAAATCTCAATCAACGAGAAAAGCTCCAAGAAAATAGCCAAAGTTTAAGTCCTAAAAAGGACAGTTGAATTCGTGCGAGAATTACACAGCTCAGAAATGAAAGAGTGCCCTTGGGACCGGGTACGCACGGTATGCGTGCTTCCGCTCTGTGTCGAGTCTCTCTTTTTATAGGCCGGTCCCCATCCGCGGGTCTCGCATCTCCACTAGAAATTTTTAGTCGGAGGCTGCGAGTTTGCGCTCTTATGCTGCCCTGCAATGATGCAACATTTTGCCTGTCTCTTCGACGCGGTATGTCTGGTTGCCTATAGAGAGGCTATATTATGTTACTCGCGGGTTA
>JAAAKG020140852.1:0-12002 GCA_010014905.2 Druon quercuslanigerum
TGCGTATTTTAAATTTTAATAACTTGTTAAAAAGAACTGGATTGGATTCTCCTCCAATATAATTAAAAAGCAAGACAGAACTTTCTTTGAAGGAGGTGGTCTTTATCGTTAGATAAAGTGCAAAGTCGTTACAAATTCCATTCTGGCACTTTTTTTTAAGAATCAAACTAAAAATGCCCATTAAAATTTCACTAGCTATTGCGACCATGCTCAACGAGGTCTTTATCGTGAGATAAAGTGCAAAGTCATTACAATAATGTCGCATACACCATGTGATAATTTATAAAAATTCGCTCATTAAATGCCATCATGCACAACGAGGTCTCCACTGAACATGGAGTTCAAAGTCATTACATTCATGCATATACTAAATAAGATAAAATTCCCCTGAACTCACTTCTACTACGCTAATTCAAAATGAATCAGGATATTATTCTTGAAGTATCGTTGCTAATGATGAAGGAGAATCCTCAGAACTAGCGTTCCTTCAATATCGTCCCTTTTTAACTTTAAAGCTCTGTCTTAAGTGACAGGTAGCCAGAGAGACCCAGAGAGTTGCTTCCTCGTAGATCGTTGATGTAGAAGTGAGACCTGGTACCGATACCGGGATCAATATATAAGGTGCATTGGTCCCATCCCCACTTACTAGCCGATGGCGCACGCAATCGATCGCATTATCGAACGATTCGACGAATCCTACCTTAGCTCTACTCGGATGTTCACTTCCAAGTCAGAGGCGTATCATTGTTAATGTTCGCCCGTATCTTTATTATTTTATTTTAATTATGAAAATGAGACGGACCGTCTCAGTATTTGATATTAAGCGAAATAATAAAAACGAAATAAATGAACTGGTTGATAAACTCAAAGAAAAATAATCTGAAACGAATAATAAATCAGAAAAAGTTAAATTCTTAACTATATTACGAATTAGTTGGAGAATTCGTCGCATACAAACTCCGTTTGGCGTAGCATACAGTATGGCACGCACTGCGAAAAATATTGATACTGCACATGGAATTGGTTGGTCGCCTAATCCCAGATTACGAAAACGACTTTCACAGGATACGGAAACACTTGTCCATTGTTTTTATTATGACAACGAATTCAGCCGAGACATGCCTGGCCAAAGAGACTGCATATCAGTAAAAAAGGATGGAAAACGTTCGTTGATGCATCCTTCCGGCGATACCGGGTTTTCCAAATTTGCAGAATTAAGACCCACAGAGTGCATTTTGGCTGGCAGTAGTGGCACGCATTCAGTCTGCGTTTGTAAAATCCATCAGAATCCGAAACTGATGATATCTGGAGCACGACTGCTTGCAGAAGCCGAGACTGCGAATCATTTTTTTGGATCCTACAAAGATATTTAAAAAACAATGATATGCAGCACTGCCAAGCCTAATTGCTATTTACTTATATGTAAAGAATACCCTGAAGTTGAAAAAATAGCAGAGTCTTTGGAAAACTTGTTTGATGAGAAAATTATTGACCAAATAACATACAAACAATGGACAGTGACTGATCGTTCAATGTTAGAAACTATCGTAGATACAGCTGATGACTGTATTCAAAAATTTAGCGACAAATTGCCTGAACTTTTGAAGGAAAATTTTCTAGCAAAGGCGCAAAGTAAGATTTTAAAAGGTATTAAAGAATCTCTAGAACCAGGAGTTTTTGTGATACTCTGTGATTTTGGCGAAAACTTTTCTCCTGCAATTCAAGACTGTGTTCAAGATCATTACTGGAGTAATGAACAAATACCGATTCGACCATTCGTGTTTACTTTCAAGAAAATAGGGAATTAAATCACGAAAGTTATATGATCATTTCTGAATGTCTCAATCACGATGCAACTGCTGTCAATTTGCATATCAAGAAATTGATTGAAAAATTAAAGAAAGGACATGCAATAACAGATCTAATTTATTTTAGCGACGGAGCTGTATCGCAGTATAAAAATAAGTATAACTTTATTAATCTTGCCTACCATGAACAAGATTTTGGAGTGAAAGATAGATGGAATTTTTTCGCCATGGCCCATAGAAAAAGTTTATGCGATGGATTAAGTGGCACGTTGAAGCGTGGTGCTGCAAAAGCGAGTCTTAAACGACCACTCGACAATCAAATCACGACTCCTCAATCGCTTTATGAATGGGCCATAGATACACTGCCCAAAATAAAATCTATTTGTTGCACTGCAAAAGATTATGAAGAGAACGTACAGTTTTTGGAATGTCGGTTTTTTGCAAGCTCAGGCAATTAATGGCACGAGAGGGTTCCATTTTTTCGAACCCTTAAATAAAACTGAAATAAGGTGCAAAATTTAGTCCGCTGCACCTGAATATGAATCCAAAATATTTGATATTCAACAGGGTAGGGAAGCTCGACGCGGTCGGTTTAAAAGTGCATAACTTTGCAACCAGAAGAGGCTACAAGCTTTTTTTTTTAAATAAAAGGTAAAATCATAAGGGATAATTTAAATGAGAAAATTTTGTTAAAAAATACGAGCTCAAAACGAAAAATCAAAATCAAAATGTTGTGGACATTTTTTATTTGAAATTTTGACTTTTATTCTTCATTTTTATAAAAAAATGGGTACTAAATTTTACATAACACCTATCAATTGGATAAAAATCGATTAAAAAATTTCTGAGGCCGAGTATTTTCAAAAAAGTTCAAAGTGACGTAATTCCTACAATTTGAAATTTTCTCAAAAATAATTTACCACAATGTCTTACCTATCTAACACTATTATTTCTCCCAGTTTAAGGAAAATCGCTGATCTGGTTAACAACTCTGATATTCCTAACCTGGAACCTCTCAACATTAATTGTGGAGTGAATTTTAAGTTTAAAAAAAAACAAAAGATTCCAACTCTAGCTAATGAATGGACGAATTGTTTTGTAAAGAATTTTTTTACTAAAAGTCATGCACTTTCGAGAAATTTGAAAATCCAATTATGATTTAAAGTGTCGTAAAACTGAGACTTCAATTAATTCAACTTAATTTTACATGTTCCCGAAAAAGGAGAAATTGTGTTTTAGGTTATTTAGTACAGAATGAAAGGGACTCAATAGTAATCATAAATAAATAGCCAGTATCGCAAAAAATGAAATTGGATTTTTTACTTTTGAGGTTAGAAAAGCTTTTCGCACAACTTTAAACGGCAATAATTGCTGCGATTATTATTCTCCTTATATTAGGTCTCTTCTTGTAAAATTATGCCCGTTGAAATTAGAATCAAGCCATTTATTATTTTAATTATTATTTATATATTATTAATTATTAATTATAATTAAACTTTCTGATTGTGCTATATTAATATTTTTAGAATGTCATTAATTGAAGATATTCAAGGGACATTTTTTTTAACTTTGTTACTATAAAGTCGTAGACAAATATTATGAAACGGTAACCATCATCAGCATATGAATGCCCCTGAATAATTTCCATATATTGTTTCTGCACCCAAGGAGGCATAAAAGGCAACCTTTCCACCAAGTCTTTCTTTTTCGCCTCCCTTAAACCTGATCCCGTAGGGCTGCTTTCTAATACCAAGTTATCAAAATCCTCCATCATGTAATATGTAAACAAAAAAATTTATTAATAAATTAAACCAACCAATTAAAATGTATTAGGAAGCGCACAGAAGTGTTTATATGTACCTTCGTGGAAAATTTTTTTAGTAACCCAATTGTCGCTGTAACCATACGATATCAGGACTTCATGGAAATTTTCTTTCGAAAGTTTTATTTGCACTGCATCTCTGATTGATTTTTAATTACAGCAGAACCAATCAGGGCAGCAACATCTTTCAGCACAAACATGTTGGTTTTGCTTTTCGGTTCTTCGATAAGACCATATACATAGCAATGATGAATTGGTTCTTGTTTTGTCCCCAGCAGTTCACATAACCCTTCCTCACCTCTTATGTTAAATAATCGTATAGTGTGTTCGTCCCGATATTGTCTCTGAAATTCCCGAAACAGCAGAGTTTTAAAAATTCTCTTAGGCCACCAAGCTCATCCGGCATACTCACTGTTCCATTATCTATTTTTATGCAAATTAACAGTGATTAACAGTGATTCGACCGTTATTATCATTGAATTCCGCTTAGCGCGCGATCGGTAAACACGCGAGGGTTTCGGTGTGAGGAAATTTGAAATTTGCTAGATAAGTGAGTGGACCCGGGGAGTATTATCTAAAGTTTGCGATAAGAGAAAGTAGTGAAATTTGGTAAAATAGGTAGGCTTTTTCAGAAGAGGTTATGTCAGACTATGCTATGGAAGACGCCGATATTAGTTCTCCAGACTACATCGAGGGGGGGTCAGCGGATATAGCGAAAAGGCCAATGAATAAAGAGACACAGCTGAAAGCGGATAACGGAATAACATCATCTGATCAAGAAGCCGCGACTGGGACTCAAGGAAATAAACCGAATGAAAAGAAACGTGGGAGAAAACCCAAGTCTGAGAAACCTAGTGCAGCTAATGCTAAGAGTGTAAGCAGTATGGAGAACTTTATAGTGAGAATTGTGAAAAGTAATGCAGTGTCATTTGTGGTGGGCGGAATTGAAGGGGCATTCGAGAGAAGTCTTGAAACGACCAGATCGCCAAAGAGGTCAAAGGATAGCGAACGAAGGCAGAACAAAATGAGAAGGACAACCGAAGATAGTTCGGCATGTAACTAAGAACCAGTAAACGACAAAAAAAGGGACGAGTTAGATAAAATGAATTCAGTAACTCAGAAAGACGTTTTACCAAACGTAAAAAAAATAGAAGAAGGAAAAGAATCGCCCATAGGAAATATGATTTGAGAAATTATGGACAGCTGGTGGGAGCAAAAGGGGGAAAGGTGTTTAAGGAAATTCCTTATAAAGTTGGACAGTTAGCGGTTGGAGAATGAGCACGCGAGAAGAACGAGAGAGGAAGCAGCAGCAATGGCCTTTAAGAGAGCGAGGGAGAGTGAAACAAAATGGTGTCAAGAGAAAAACAGTCTACACAACAAAATAAATAAGTTAGAACATAAGGTACAGAAGCTTCATAGCTTGGACAGGGACGAGAGCCTGAGAAAGACAAATAGTGTAAATAGTGTAGAAGAAGAGGAAATGAATGAAACTGATGAAAGGAACGAGAATGAAAATTAACATAAACAAAATAATTGGACTTAGAACCAGTACAATAAGTAAAGAGAAAGGGATCTTAAGAACCCCGGCTGGTTAGGTATAGGAGAACCAGAGACAGAAACCAGAGAAAGGAAAGATAGAAGAAAATGCGTACTATTAAGAGGATTTAGGGCAACAGGGGAAGAGGGACTGAAAAGGGAAATCACCCGAACGATTTAGAATTTGACATAGGTAAGAATAAGAATGATACAACTGAGATTTATTGGAGGAGGGTCGTTGGCAACATTGAATTCTTGGGGATCCAAGAACGAATTAATGAAAAAGAAAAGTGGATTGAGGGGCACGATCATCAGATTTGAGCACGACTTCACCAACAGGGAGACGGAAGTCATGAGCTGGAATCAAAACGAAGTGGAAAAGGCATGGAAGTTAGAAATGGAACCCTGGAAAGGATACATGAGGTGGAGAATCGGAGGCTGAGAATACATCTGGAGTGAAGAAGAAAGAAAGATAGAGCAGATGCGATTTTGGAACGAGCGAACGGCAAACTATTAAAGGAGTCACATGGAATAGGCAAGGGGGAGAGATACATGGGGGTGACGATAAAGGTGGAGAAGAAGGAGCAAATACTAAATGGGCTGTGGGTTACGGGAAAAATGATACCAGGTTGGGAAAAAGCGGGAATAGTACCAATATTTAAGGGAGAGGATGAGGAAGATACGGGAAATTATAGGGGGGTTTCGTTGTGAAATACGGGGTACAAAATATTAGGTACAATTCTGGACGAAAGAATTATAAATTGGATGGAAAAGCAAGAGCTATACAAAGAGAGTTAGGCAGGGTTCAGGAAAAAGATATCAACGAGGGATCACATTTTTGCGTTAAAATGCTTAATTAACGATAAGTTAAAGACAGAAAGGGGCAAGCTTTATATGGCTTTTATATATTTCAAAAAAACATTGGACACTGTAGATCGGAATCTACTATTTTAAAAACTACACATGCTAGGAATCAGGGGCAGAATGCTTGAGATGATCAAAGAAATTGATGAAGTAACCCTAAATGAAATAATTACAGAACAGGGAGTCATGGAAAGTTTTGAAACTTCAATAGGGGTTAGTTAGGAATGCCCACTGAGCCCTAATCTATTTAAGATTCTCATAGACGACATTGACGAAATTTGGGAGTAAAAAAATTAGGGGAGAACTGTGATCGGTAAATAGAAAATCTTTGCATTGAAGTTCACTGACGACCTGGCATTTGTTTCAGATTTCTCCGAGGGATTAAAAGACATGTTGCGATCTTTGGAAGGATCCGTAGCCAGGAATAAATTAGAAAAAAATGTAAATAAATTGAAAATTAAAATATTCAAGAAAGGGGGCAGCAGAGCAGTTGCTGAGAAATGGAAAATATTTGGTGAAGAAGTGCGTGATCGTAGATAAATACAAATATCTGGGTTTTTGGTTCTCTTCGAGTGGAACGCACAGAAAACGTATTAAAATTATGGTAGGTAAAATGAAAAAAACAGTCAACGCTGCTTGGGGAGTAATGAAAAGAGCAAGAATAGGTGAACTAAATCGAAGACTAAACTTA
Organism: Druon quercuslanigerum; assembly: GCA_010014905.2. NCBI lineage: Eukaryota > Metazoa > Arthropoda > Insecta > Hymenoptera > Cynipidae > Druon > Druon quercuslanigerum. Next base: position 6,722 of record JAAAKG020140852.1, read on the forward strand.
ATGGATGTGCTAGTAAAATCGGGGGCTCAGGGAAACTTCATCAAAATGGCTATGGGTCAAGAATGGAACACTCCAGGGTACATATGGAGAATGGAAACTAGGCGAAATTGCATAGAAATCGAAGCGAGAAACAGAGTTTACCGATATGTGGAAGAAATTTGGGTAATAGGGCCTGAAAGGTTACCTAAAGTCTGCTTAAAAGAGGAGATAAGAGGTATAAAAACAACAATCCCTCATTATGGGGAAAGAAAGTAATAGAGTCAATGAAGGAAGTAGGAGTTGGAGCAACTTTAAACTGGATTAGAGAGGGAGTGTCGCGAGAGATGATAAGGGAGAATTAAAAAAACTGTAGAACGAAACGGGAGCAGGAAGTACAAGAAGATTGAGGAAGGATAAAAAAATCTTATTGCAAGTGGTACGGAAAATATAAATTGAAAGTAGGTTTAGAGAGTTACTGGACAATCAAAGAAATAGGGTACAAGGATAAAGTAGAATTGGCTAGTGTGAGGTGTGGGAATGTAGGGAAGGTAGGGAATAAAGGATTTAAAGTGTAAAGTGCAGACTTCGCAGTGCAGAAGATGAAGACATACTGCACATATGGACGTGCAGTAAGGCGCAGGAATTAATTGATACAAGTTTGATTCGGAAGGTAGCAATTTGGTTGGCTGAAGGTAATATCGAGATCCAAGATAAACTTTGTAAAACTCTCGCTAGAGAACCGAGGCTAAGTATCTGCAGGTATGCGCGGTAGTTTAAGCGAATAGCGCCAGATTTAACTCAAAATAATGAGGGAAACCTGTAATATCCATTGTTAGAGATCGTTTGTTGGACATAAAGACGGAACTGGACAGTTCCCATAGCATGTACCTAGAGATTCTGTTATTTTTTTCCAAATGTTTGTTCCGTATGTTTAAGTATTTAGGCCTAGTAATCACGTTATTAAGTAAGGTATTATCTATGTATTTAGTCTTACGCACTGGTAAAGTGAGGGAATGTAATATGTAAACACCCGAAAAGGGTATACATATGTGAAGTAAATTGAATATATATATATATATATATTATCATTTAAGAAATAAATGTATACTAAAGTTTGACATATTAAAAAAAAAGAAACTTTGAATCTAATAGGACATGCATAGAATTTCGTTTACAAAAATGTTTTAAAATTTTATCAAATATATAAATCCCAAATGAAATTGCTGAAACTTTAGCTTTAGGTTATAAACGTGGTATTCCTTTCATTGTAAATAAAATTCCGACGAAGAACATCATTGCTAATGTTGAAAATTGCGTAAAAAATCTTTAAAATGCAGAACTAAAATTGAATAGAAAAACAAATCAAATAATCACAATTTTTGAAATAAATTGAATAATATAAATAAAATTGGTGAACCTATAGAAAAATTTCTAAATTAACATAAGGATTTGATAGTACTGAAATCTGATAAGGGTAACATAATAGTAGCTGCAAATCCAAATGATTACATAAGAACGGTTGAAAATCTATTAAAAAATGACATTTTATACACAAATATCAAAACTAGTCTTGTTCCAACTTTGGAGCAAAAATTTAATGATATTGCAGTGAGGTGGAAAAAAGGTTTATAAATTAATTGCATGACTCACAAATTAAAAACAAATAACAGTGTTTGATTGTTTCCACTGTAGGTTCTCCAACTTATAACTTATGAAAATACATTGCAAATTGTTTTAAACCAATTTCTGGTAAAACTCAAGCTTTTGTAAGGAATAGTTGGGAATTAAAAGAAGAGCTTAAAAATGTCAACGTTCCGGATTCACATTCTGTTGTTTCACTGGATGTAGTATCGATGTTTGATAATATTCCAATGGACCTTGCATTAGATTGTGTCGAAGAAAAATTAAATTTAAACCATAATTTATCAAAAATCTCCAAAAATTAATTAATTATTATTCATTATTCCCTATTGTAACAAATTTAGCAATGGAAGATGTAGAGAGAAGGGCTCTTGATAGTATAACTTTTACTCCTATTCTTTACAAAACATATGTGGATGATATCCTAGCAATTGTTCCTACTGAAAAAATAGATAAATTCATTAAGACCTTTAACAATATGGAAAATTCAATTCAGTTCACGATTGAAAAAGTGGAGATTAACTCTATTGCTTATATAGATTTAATAATTATTAAAACTTCAGAAGGTAATTTATAAACAAGTCAGGTCAGGACGTTATTTGAATTATAATTCTCATCATTTATTTGATCAAAAATTTGGTCTAATTAAAGGTCTTATTGATAGATGTGTTAAATTTAGTAATATTTAATTCCGCAAAGAAAATTTAAATCAACCAAAAATTACTCTTTCATAGAATTATGACCCATTCCAATTAGTAAATAAAATCATTAAAGAAAGAATTCATGAAATTTATAATAACTCATCTAAAAATAAAAAATGAATTGAAAAGTATAATAAATATGATCTAAAGGTTTTATTTCTATATACTGAAGGTCTTTCTGGGCGTCTTAGTAGTGACTTAAAGATATATAATATTAATGTGTATTTCACAAACAACTATAAACTTAATAAATTTTCTTTGTTAAAAATAGTATTATATGATAAATGGAAAATGTTACAATAAGATTTATATTGGTGAGACGGGTAGAAGATTAAAGTTTCGTATTTGAAATGGAAAACACTTTTCCAAAAAAGTATTGCGCTTATTCGTTCCAGATGAATCTGAATGCATATTATAGTTTATGTCGGCACTGAACCTGCTAAAAATGTAACAGTTTTTTGTTGTTATACAAAAAGTGTTTTATCATAAAATATGTATTTAATATCTTATCTTTTTAAAATGTGCGCAGTACGTGCATCATCTTTTAAGCATTTGATTAAAAAGAAAATCGCCTAGTTAAAATTTAGAACTAAAATAAACTTTTGAGCGTAAAGCTACGATTAAAATAACATTTTTCTAAATAAATACCAGGATTATACATTTTATACTTTATAGATATAAAGCTGACTATTTAAAAAAGGATTAGCGCTTTGTATTTAATAATTTCTTTTTAATGCAAGTATGTATTATGTAATGTGAGGCATTTGAATTTTTTGGTTAGAGTTTCAGTTTGATCCCAGCCGTGAACTAATCCGCTGCTGCGCTTCTTGCTGGCAAATACATTAGGCTATATGACAATTGTAAATAAAAAATGAAGTATTAATGAAAAAATAGCTTTAGGTGATTTACAGTGTGCGTAAACTAAATTAATTATGTTAATGATGCAGATTCATGCAAATTTTCGTAAAAATTGAATACCATTGCAACAAAAACGACACCATCGAATTTAATATGGTTGCGGCCTAATCATTTTTTGCATACTTAACTATAATATTACTCATTATTTTGTAAACTTATTTATCAGATCAATGCTTTAACTTACTTTATTTATAATTTTTATATTTAAAATAATTGGGACATACAATGTCCCATTAATTACCCGTATTAAAGAATATAAAGAAAAACTCAAATTCTAAAATGTAAAATTGACTCAAATTAGTCTGGAAACTTTTATTTTACATGAGCAAAAGTTATTTTATTGTCAAATGACAGATGGGAATTGTATTTTAACAGCAAGTTAAGCATAATTGTTCTTCAGCACTTTCATAGTCTTATTAAAATCGTTCTTTTCAGTTTAAAAAATTAAAACTTACTGCGTAAGGTTCATTTTTAGTAAAACCTATGATAGTTATAGCCCTTTTTTCAACTATTGAAAATTTTCGTCTCAAAATTTGATACTACAGAGATTTTATCATTTTCGCGGATGAATAACTCGCAATAAGGAAAAATGAAAAAATCAGTATTTATAGCATATTGTTAATCCGGTCTTTATTTTATACCCCTGTAAAGGTTGCGTTCGACCCGAGCCCTTTCTACTGAAATATCAATTTTTAAAACAGCCCAAAAGAGGCAATGAATAAGTTGAAGTTGTCTACATTTTTTTAAATTCAATTTTCAGGAGAATAAAATGAGGACCTGATTTACGTTAAACGTAAAACCTGATTTTTTAAAATTTGTCCCTGAGTTATTCATCCGTGAAAATGAACAAAATTTCTAATTTCGAATTTGAGATCAAAAATTTTCATACTTAAGTATAAAACGTTGAAAAAAGTACTACAACAATAAAAAATCTGTCCACAAATAAAACTTATGAAGATGAGTTTTTATTTTTTAAAAACATAAATTAATGTTTTAACTAAGGCTTTGAGATTGTAGAGTTTAAGTTTTTCTCTATCCTATAATTTATATAAAAATTTTAAACATAAACATGTTTCTGTACCGTTCCATTTTTGAAACCAAATTTTAAGATAAAATTTCTGTAATTTATTAAATTTTTGTGTTAAATCACGTCAAAAAGAACATTTAGTATTATTACAATTTCAACTTTTCTTTAATTCTGCCGCAATCGACCGGTGAATTAAAATGGATTGACACTTATTTAGCCAATAAAATAAATGTGTAATTTAATCGACATTTTTAAAAATAGAAGTGTTTCTATTTGCAACACAGCCCTCTTTTTGTGTGAATATTACCCAATTTTTTTGTTATTTAGAAATATATACTTTCTTAGTTTATAAAGATATAATCCTTTATAATATTCATGTTAAAGATAAGCGAAAGAGATTTAATACCGAAATTGATAACAATTACAAATTAGGCGATGTAACAATAAAAATGTTGAATCTTCCATCTTTTTAGTTCTTTTAAGAAAATAATTATGTGACATTCTATACGTCTTTTTCGGTAATTTAAAATGAATTATCAGAATGTAATTATGAAAAAATGGTTATAGAAATAAATAATTTTGAAAAAACTATAAAAAGTATAAGATACTCATAGCTTTTACGTTTCTATATAACTACAATCTAAACGAAACTTGTTTCAAATATAAATATTTTTATACACTTTTGCCTGAGTAGTTCAAAATAAACCTTCAAAAGGCACCTCTCAGTGATCCGGTGGTATATAATATCCCTTTTTCTTGTGACAAGTTATATATTGGGAGATATTATCGGGAGAGCGGTGAGCCAACGTCAGGGTTGTGCAGTGACGCGTCACTTGAGGTTTTTGACGTATTATACATAAAAAATGTATTATACGTAAAAAAAACCTGTAAAAAACGTAATAAACGTATTAAAGATGGCGGACTCTGAATCTCTGATGGATAGAGCAGAATATAACCTCACTTTTTTTAAATTATGCTTATGTGTACCTGAAGACCTGAAATCTGTAGCACTGTT
>JAAAKG020140853.1:0-12002 GCA_010014905.2 Druon quercuslanigerum
CTCTTCCCTTGTTCGTCATCTCCGCACCCCCCAGAAAAAATGTATCATTCGTTTGCCAACCTTCGCAAAATTCACTTCAACTCTCGTCTTTGTTATCTTAACTACCTAGTAGCATTAACCTATTTATACAGTCCACTCTTCAACCATTTTTGTATTTAAACTGAATACATGAAATTTACTTACAAAAATTCGTGTCCTATTTATTCTCAAATCGTGAGATTAAACAAATATTATGACAACAAAAGGAATCCTTTTCGATTCCTCTCAGAAGTGCTATTTCATCACTTCTAACCAAATTTTCAAAAAATCTTTACCCTTGCGAAACCTAGTAAACTTTCCTTACAAATTTCTTAAGAACTAAAAAAATAAAATAAAATTAACTTTTTACATTTTACATTTAAAAGATGGACTCATAAGAAAAACCCTTTTCCAGCAACAAAATTCTTTTTCTTCCATTTAAATCTTTTCCTTAAAAAAAAACCTTTTGTTGGGTTTTCTTAAAAATTATCAAGACAATGTTTTTAAAAATTAATTTTGTTAAAAGTTTTGTAACTGAAATTCTGAGAGGAGATAAAGAGGGTGACTCTCGTTGTTAGGAAATGCGTTTTGTTATTTAAATCTTGGTAACGAATTTTCCAGAAAGAATTTTTGGTGGGTTTCGTAAATTATAGTTTTTTGTGTGTTTATGTTATAAGTTATGAAATTCACGATATTCTTTAATAATTTGGATCACACAAAAAATTAATACATGATCAGGTCATCGCATGGATCGCACGAGAAAAACTTTTAAGTGCTACCCATCGATTATTATTTAATTTATATACTTATATATTACAGGAAAAATAAATCATTCGCATTATAAATTATGTAAATCGAAAATAAAACATTGTCTGGCCCATACAATGGCCTTTGAATTCACGCGAAAGTCTGGTTAAAAATATCCCATGAGATTTTGAATCTCATCAAACTTCATCGAGCCGATTCACCTGTTGTGTCGTAACGCAATCAATGATTAGCAAGGCTTTCAAGTCAAAATGGGTGAGGGAAACTCTCCTGCAGTTACTTTGAACAATGGCTAATGCACAAGCACCGAGCGAAATTGAATTCTGGAAACCGAAAGCGTGGCCTATCTGGATAAAACGATTCCAACGTTACATTTCGGTCGCAAACCTTTATACTAAAACGGACAGTGAAAAAATTGACTTATTATGTGATACTATGGTTGAGAGATCAGAAGAGATCCTCGAGCATATCTATCCTCAGATCGCCGAAGACGTGATTTTCCAAAATGTCAGCAAGATCCAACGCATATTTTTCTTTGAAAAGCAACCTCGTTTTTGAGAGATTCAAATTCAACTCCAGAATTCAATAGGAGTGAGAGTTAGTGGATTCTTTCGTAGCTTCTTTATAATCGCTGACCGGAACATTGGAACATTGCAGTTAAAGAAATTACGGTGTGTGAAAGTTTTCAATTCATGTATGAACTAACACTCGAGTGGGCTCTCACAAAGGTTCGACAAGCGGAAATGCAATCCAAGCAGAACAAAAAGCTGCGTTCCTGTTCTGACAATCGTGAAGAGGTGAACTAGATTTCACACAAAAATAGACGAGGTAGCCCAACAACCCAAACAAAGCTGTAAAGTTGACAAGCCGAAATTGCAAGAAAATCGGTCATTGGGTTCGAGCGTACAGATCCAAAGTCCATTACCAACAGGAGTGTATGATGAAGATGAGATTGATGTCAACGACAGTCAATTCCTCGGATCGATCACATCGGTGCAGAAAGCGACCAACTCTCGATAGCTCTGACAGAGAGAATCTGTTAGCGACATTGACTTCATTTTTTGCGTAGTTGAGCTTTTCTAAAAATATATTCTAATTAGTTTAAAAAATAATAGTACACCTCCAGATAAAGTTATTTTCGGCCCAGATACTAGAACACTACCTACCACGGGTTAGAAATTAAAGGCATAGCTATAGATACCAATGAGAAATGAAATCCCTTCAAGATTTGACCTTTAAATCCCATTTTTGTGGAAGCTATGGAGGGGGAACGGAAAATAAAAAAGTCGTTTTACTGAAAAACGGCCTAATCGATTTCAATGAAAAAAATATGTGTTGCGTCGTCTATGAGGGCAATTCTCAATGAGAAAAATAAAGAAAATCTGGCAGAAAATTATGGATGTAAAAAAGCCTAACTCATTGATCAGTAAATTTTTTTATCCTTATAAAGTTTGTCCCCATAACTGCTAAAATTTAGTTATTAAAATGAGAGTTGCTCAATTTTTTGGAAATTTGAAGAACAAAATTTTAGGATGATGTTTTTATAGGAAACTTATATTATTCTTTGTAAAGATTTCTTCTAATTAGAGTTGGTGAAATGCCAAATATTAATGAAAAAATTAATAAAAATGTGAAAACCGTATTTTGCATAACTATTTGCATCGTGCAGTAAAAAAAAATCTTTTTTCTGGTAAAGGGCTGAAATGATTTAAATAAAAAAGTATATGCTGCCAAATTTAGTGGCACACTTTACCAGAAGAATAAAAAAATGTACTGATTAAGAAATTAGGCAATTTTTCTTTAATTTTCGAAAAATTGTTTTGAAAAAATGCCCCTACAAAAAATTTAAGAATACATCCTCGAATTGACAGCTCTTTGATTTTTTTAAAAATAGGTTTTGGAATTTATCACTGGAACATAACCTAAATTTTTAGTTTTTAATTTCAACATTTTTTTCATCCAGAATTTTCTCTCTGATTATCCTTATTTTTCTCTCTGAGATTTGTCCTCATAGACTACGCAACATTTATCTTTTTCATTAAAACCAGCCTAGCCGTTTTTAAGTAAAACCTCTTTTTATTTTTATTTCGCCCTCCATTGCTCCTGCAAAAATGCGATTGAAAGGTCTAATCCTGAGGGATTTCATATCTCATGGGTATCTCGCTATGCCATCAATTTATGGCTGATACGTACAGGAAAACTGTTACATGCTTACCTTCAGAGGACCTTTTCCGAATTTTAAAGAGGGTTGTCCGGTATTTCGGACAGGATAAAATGTGGCAGCCCTGGTGAATTAGTTATAGGGGGAGATGCAAGTTTTATCTTGGCATTGTTTTCATCCTTATTTTCGATGGGCTGAAATTTTAGCTGTCAATGCTTGCACTATCACGCATATACCACGTCACTTCGAGTCCTTTTCTTATATCAGTTTTCAATATGCGGGATTTTTTAAATAATTGAAAATTTTTAACAGTCTAAGAAGAAGTAATAATAATACTCCTAAAATTTTCTCATAATTTTTCTAGAGATTAATGGTTATTCAGAAGATATTTTCGGAGACGTCTCCCCAGTAGAAGTTATAATGTCTCTCGGTCCACTATGGACTTTTGCTCCAGGATATCAAGATGCCCATGAACTGTTCCACGTGGTTCTTAGTGCGCTTCAGACCGAATCTCAACCAACAAACAGAGTAAATATTAAACAATTAGCCATAATTATATATAATTTCTCAAAGAGGCTTAAGTAAATTTTGAATCTTTGTTAACTTCAATATTTATAGAAAGGATGTCTATCTGATGCTTTGCCAAACATTACACAAGTAATAAGTGATATGAAGGGCTCGGGAGATCCTTTAGGATTAAGAAGCGTGTCTTGTAATGATATTACAACCGCTCTAAAAGATGTTCCGACGGCCAATGGAATGGATAAAAATCGCAATGGTTATAGAGCAACGTCGAACAAATCAATCTGTAATGTTTCCAACCTTCATCTGCCTGTTAAACCTGGAATGATCCTCGCCAGATCTTCAGAAATAATATCAGGTTGTAGTGGCGACACAACTCTAGAAAATGGATCATTCAGACCCTGGAATTCGCTTTGCGCCATTTCTCTTCATACTATTTCAACATATTCAATGGAATCGCACCCTTTTTCTGGATTACTAACTAGTCAGTTGCAGTGTACAGAATGCAAGTGGAAGGTAAGGGAACCATAGTTTATGACACATTAAAGCATACGTAATATCAATATTTCAAAAACATAAGGGCTGCAAAAATGCATTACGGTGATGTTCCAATCATTTTTTCAAAAACTTGTTGAAAATGAAATTAAATTATAAATTTGAGTTTAATCGTTTTCATAATGTATAAAATAAATTAATTAGTATTGTATAATTTATATTTTTTATCGCTTAAAAGTCAACTGGGAATAATATCTTTTTCGACCCGAAAAGCTGGGAAATAACCGAGATTTTTTTCTCTGAAGTTTGAATAACAACTCTATGTATATGTTACTACTGCTAGGTGTTGCATCTTTTATTAAAATCAACTGACCTTGTATCATTTTCGTTGCCAAATTAGTTCCAACATTTAAAATTTTTAATTCTTAACCTCCAATTTGCAATAGACCTTTCTATTTTAAATGTGTAGGCAATAGTGACGCCATAAAACTTGCAGTAAATTTTATAAGGTCTGTCAATTTCCTGCTAAGGCAAGTGCGGAATTTGTTTAGTTCCTGAAAAAAAATAATATTTTAGTTAAGGAGAAATGTATACACATGTACAATTTGAGATAATGTTTACTCAACACGTATGACTTGTTCCTGCATTTTCCCATATCCAACAATTTATAATCGTAGTAGAAAAGTTGTCATTTTTAATACATAGACTAAAAATCGAGCCCTAGGAAGCGCGTTAAGCCATTCTTATGGGTTCCAAAAAACCCAATAAGTGACAAATTTTCACTTTACATAATGTTGCGGTTCATTAATGCCTTTTAAAAATAATTTTCGCATATGTAATCATTAAACTCATTTTCAATTATTTACAACATTTTAATTGGTTAAAATTTTTTTCAGGTAAGACGTAAAGCGAATGTATTTTCTAGACATGGGGAATAATTGAAGAATTATCTAAACAATGCGTGTTCAAATAATAAATTTACCTAAAGAAATTAGTCAAAGCACAGTTAGGAGCCGCATAGTGGCCTTTTTTCAAAATTTACCTGTATAAACTAATATCTCTCAAACGAATAGACTAATACGGGTTTCCCTTAAACGAAGCTAAAGCTTGTGAAATGCGCAATACGGAAAAAGTTACAGAGAAATGTTTTCCCGAATTTCCCGGCCTCGAAAATGCGGGAGAACCCCCGTCATTTTCTTACAAAATTGTACTGGATCGTGAAAAAAAAGTTTCTTTTGTGCAAGACACTAAGTTTTATAGATTTTCATTGTTGAATTTAAATCTGTCAGAAAAAAATAACTTAGCATAAATACTTTCCAAGAAAAATCCGATTCCGAATGGAAAATCCAATGTGGGGAGAAACAAATCTGAAACATGATGGTGACTCGACAAAGTTGATTATCTACAAGTTCCCCGGAATCGTCTGGAGCAATAAAGGCCGTTTTGTGACGAACGTCTTTTGTAATCGGATCCTATAAGTATCCATTAACAAGATCGAGAGTAATAAACATTTCCGCGCCGTTCAACTTAGACAAGTAATCATCGAGACTTGACAACGGAAATTGAGTCCGTCGTTTCGTTTGACTATTTAATTTTCGGGTATCGACGACCATTCGCGGTTCGCCATTAGCTCGTTTAACTAACAAAACCGGGCTAGCATAAGAGGTATTTTCTGTGCGTACAAATTCCTATTACTTTTTATTCCTACATCATATCTTTTAGTATTTGGCGCTCTTTAATACTGGCTTAAAAAGCTTTACTACTTACCGTCATACTTCCGGGGTTTTCAGTTGTCTTCTAAATCTTGTGCGTAATCCCAAACAATCACGTCTAACGCTTGAGCGCCTTCGTGCACTACTCGAAATTTGACTTTTTAAAGGAACACAGCATCCACTGAAATATCTTAAGTACACAATCCCAGGCGAAATCGAAATACACTTTCACGTATCATTTAAAGACCTTTTGTCAAAAACCACAATGGCTTTGATGATGCAATCACACGCCTCGGAATCCACTAATACATTGTGTACCACTGAGTCTACTTCCGCTTTTTTACATTCTCATCCTAGTGAAAAGGTATTGGTTTGTATGTGAAAAATGACTTTCGTGGATTCCATCAAATGTCGACGTTTTGAGACCCCCTGAGTCACAAATAATAGTTCTTACGTCGGTCTCTGTCGTCGTTTTCGTTCTTGTCGTTGTTGTTGTAGTCTGTAGTCTGTAAACACGGTAACATTTAAAGGAATTATTCGATTGAATTGTCCTTCGGCACTTTTTTTGACAAAATTTTAAAAAGTTAGAGAATTTTGAAAATTTTTGATACTACTTTTTTTAATATTTGAAAATTCTTTCGACAGCTATTAATAGTAGACCAAAATACGTCAAATTTACCCCCATTCCTTTTTTTAATAAAAAAAAATTACATTTGAAGTCAAACAAAGCGTGATATGGGAAAAAGTCAAAAGAAGAAAAATCATACCTTTTCAAGGCATTATAAGATTTTCTGAACAACTTTCTAAATTTTGCTAACAAAAAATCTAAGATTCAAATTTTGATCGCAAAAAAACTAATGTAAAAGCAATAACTCCATTTTGTGGTCAAACAAAGCAAGATACGAGGAGAGACAGATCGAAAAAATTGTGTACCTAAAAAAGAGTAACGAATTTTTCAGGAATCAGTTTTTCGTAGAATAAGTAGTTTATGTTTTATTTTCGAAAATCATTGAAAATAAAAAGATTATATTGGGCATAATTCCTTAACTGCCCAAGTTTAAAAGTCATGTCTTCCGATTGCCTTCAAAATTTCAGAGTTTATTTGCCTACATAATAGTAGTATACCCACTAATTTACAGACTTTTACTACTAACCCTCCTCGAACTACTGGGTGTGAAATTTGCATCCCCTGGACAAAGCAGGTATTTTCAAATGGTCATAACTCAGTTTCTACAAATAAGAATTGAATTTTCTATGAGCGATTCCTTAAGGGTTTTCCATGCTCTTTCATTCTGTGAACTATATTGTTTTTAATTTTTTAATTTTTATAAACAAATTGCTATTTAAAATGTTTATTTAACCTTTTCTAATCTTTAAGCAGTTTAAATTGTTTTAAAGTATTTTTAAACGAAAGGTTGACTTTTTTCCGAGAAAAATATTGTTTGGCATTTTGGGACTAAACATAGTTATGTAGTTATGCGAAGATATCCAAGCAAAACCCTTCCTCGCGTGCTAGGATACGTCGGCCAGTCCAGCCGATGAGCCGACCGACGTCCTTTCGTTCAAATTCGATTTGTTCAAACATAATTTTCATTGGTGCATGCATCGAAAATTTCTGCATATAGTTATAAACAAATTAGGGGACACAAGTATTTTTTAAGAGAGTGGTCACCCCTCGCCTCTCTATAATGTTTTTTTTTTATTGAGGTTTTTCTGTACATTTTCAATATTACCGTCACATAGAACAGACTTGTGAAAGTCTTAAATAATTTAACAATAGTTTAATCTATTCATATAAACAAATTATACAGGATTCGTCCTTTCCTTAGCTGGATTAAACATGGTCTCGTGTATAGCCAAAAACAAAAGATATCCACGTACATAGATTTTCATTTGTTTCTCATATTTTACCAAGAAACAAAAGGCAATTACATAGACTGTCATTTCTTTCTTGGTCTCAAGCAAAACGTTGCACTGTGTTACTCTACTCTGACTGCAGTCTCTTGAAAGGTAAAAGCAGCCAACGTGTAGTGTTTAGAATTTTTCTGTGATTTCTTTTGTTTCGTTTTTGTTTCTTAGTTTTATACATTTATAAATTGTTTATCCTTCTTTCCTGTGTTTTTTTTTTAAATTTAGTTTAGGTTATAAGTTCGTTTTCAAGTCTCTTTGCATGGTCATCTAGCGCTGACCATGTCTTTCATGCAAAGTTTTCGCAGAAGATGCGAAAATCCTTTCCGTAAGAAGCAACACGAGAGTGGAATTGATCTGAGGCTTTTAACGGAAAATCAGCAAATAGTGTTTCCTGATTTGCCGAAAGGCAGTAAAATATATGGTGCTTGTAGAAAAGAATGTACAACTCTCAATTTACAGCCATCCAGAGTTATAGAAGAGCCTGGTATTAATGTAGAGGATGAGATAAATGAGGAAACAGATTGTTGCTTGCCAATGAGAAATGAAAAAGAAGGATGCAATTATGAAAATCACTTAGCGGGTCTCGAAGTTCTGAATCAAATAAAAGAAAAGTTAGAGCAGAAGGGCACTACATATTCAGAAAAGATTTATCTACTCACCAGAAACTGAAAATTTGGTAATAAACTTGTACGAAGATAACGAGATTAGTCGACAGATGCCAGGTAAGAAAGATTTCATATCTGTCAAATAATAGGCGGTACTCGTGAGCAAGTACAGAAGAGACTGATTCTGTACAATCTTTCAGAATTATATGCGAGATTCGTAGTCCTACATGAAAATGTGAAGATTGGATTTTCGAAATTAGCACAACTAAGACCAAAGCACTGTGTTTTAGTTGGAGCAAGTGGAACTCACAATGTTTGTGTCTGCGTTTATCCGGAAAACGTAAAGTTAATGTTGAATGCTATTGATATTAAACATATAACTGAGGGAACTGACAGAAAATTGTCAGATTATCATGACTGCCTTGAAGAAATTATGTGCAGTGAACCCACTGACGCTTGTCATTTCAACGAATGCGAATCTTGTCCTGCCATTGAAAATTTAAAAATATACCTGACTGATCTGTTGGATGTGAATAGTTTCGAGACAGTGACATATCAAGTTTGGCAGCAAACTGATAGGAGCACTTTGAAGACCGAAATAGCAGAAGCTGATGGTTTCGACTTTGCTGAAAATTATGCTTTCATCATTCAAAATGCTGCACAATGTTTCCATCGGAATAATAATCAAGGAATTATATTTAAGTAGTTATTTATTACAAAGATGGAAACGAACTGAAGCATTTTAGCATGGCAATCATCGTATATTACGAGTATTAAGTTTTCACAAATGGACTCCATAAACTTCGCTCGTTTGGACGTACAAGGAGACGCTAAATCCCATCTACGCGGAGGTCTTTGTTTCGAATCCATACGCGTAGGATCAGCTCTCGCTCATATTTAAGCAATGAATATAAATCTTTAACAAAATTTTAAGAAATTAAATCTAGATCCCGCGTTACATATCATATTACGTCATATACCTATTTAATGTAACGTTTCTGTAACTACAATTTTATACATACAATTGTGGTGAAGACTTAAAATGATACATTATGACCTGAAGATTATGAACTTGGTCAAGTCAGCATCATGTTTCCCATTTGTTTCTCTCCACTTTAGATTTTCCATTTTAACTAAATTTTCCTCGGAAAAGAAATGTGCAAAAAATGACGATTTTCCTTCTGTAACTTTTTCCTTTTTGTGAATTTAATGAGTTTTTATCTCATATAAGGAACACCCCTTTTGGTCTATTCATTACAAATATATTAGGTTTTGAAAGTAAATTTTCATAAAGAGACCACTGTGCGCCGTGTGCCTACAAAGAAAGGGTTTCGTAGCTTATTCAGACGTTAATAAAATCCTTCAAAACTTTCTCTCCCCTTATTCTCTACCCCTACTTCCCCTTCCTTCATTCTCCCTAATTTCCTCGCTTCCCCTACTTTTTCTTTTCACATTTTCCCTCACTTCTCATAATTTCCTTTACTTGCCCTGCCCTCATTTATCCACACTTTCTCTACTCGGTTTCCCTACTTCCATTTCCCCCTTTACTTATTTTTAAACTTATAAATTTTTTAATTTTTTTAACTTCTGCGATGATGTATGTACAAAATTAGGAGCACGGTATAGATTGGAGTTCGTCTTTTACCACTTTTATACTCAAACAGTGGCCGTAAGCATAGGCGGTGATAACAGTCGCCTCTGGATGCTTTCTTAGAGCTACTATCTGCCACTCAACAGGTTTTTAATTCGCTTGCTTCCTGATGGTCGAGAAAGATTCTGACAATGTCACAGGTTTTTAGTAAAACCGCCTTCTGAGCGTCTGAAGTCTGAAGAGCGTCCCTGAAGTTGAAAGCCTGACATCAAATCTGGGTGTTCGATGTTCTTCTGAAAATGCCTTGCCAGCGCTGAATACACACTTTTCAGGTTATAGGTCACTTGTACCAGAAAAAGTGCAACATGTCTAGACCTAGAGCTCTTGTCTCCTCTAGTTGGAACCACGCAGCGTCTTAATTCCTTCTGTTCATTTTGCTTTAAACACCCTAACAATAGTTAGCCATGTTTTCCAGTTGAGCGAGTTCGGTGTCTTGCTGGTTATTTTTCTTTACACTAAGTTAGTTCGACGAAGTCTAGCAGTAAAAGCATCAAGTCTCTGACGTTGGGAGTTTATAATCTCATCCAATATTGCTGGTGTTAATTACTAAATGCAACGAGGGTGGATGATTTTACTAACATATTTTATCAGATTTCTGGTTCTATTCCCTTTTTTATATTGAGTCAATCGACCCATTTTGCATCTTTCTTTAAAGAAATCCATATTCAGCGTGATCTTCCTTGGTGATGTCGATCCCTTCCTGGGACACAGACTGCATTTGTAGGCCTAGTTCTGCGACCCAACGTTCTAACGGTTGTCACAGCTGTACAGTATAAAGGAGTTTGCACCTCTAACACATTTCGTGTTGCGTTTAAATGCACAGGTAAAATCTTTCATTTCAGGTGCTCTACCAGTGCACATAGATCATTTTCTATTCTAATCATGGGCAGAGAATGCCTTTGTGTCGGTTCTACATGTCTGAACTCTAGTAAGGTATGAAGCAAATTCCTTTTAAGGCCATGTAATGAATGGGTCACGTCACCAGTTTCCTATCATACCGAGACTTTTTTTATTTCTCAACTTATTTTCACAAGAAGCGCCACATCGAGTTGAAAGTGTGGGGTAATAAATAAGAAGAACTAAGGAAGGTGGGCCTGGGCCTAAATTTTTATAATTATAAGAAAGTTTTTCTAAATAATTTTTTTTTGCTTTTTGTATAATTATTAAAATTTAGGACCAGACCCACCTTTTTTAGTTCTTCTTATTGATTATCGCAAATTTTTTATTCAATGTAGCTCGTCGTGTGAAAATAATTCTAGTTCTAGTGGATTCGGTACTTGATGTTCATTATCCTTAGCACTTATGCCTTCAGTTTGAGTCACGTCTTCGTTGTCCACATCTTCTAATAGGAGCTCAGCAATAGGAAGCTGTTGCTCCACTTCCATTTTGATGCCAGCTATTTCAACAGCCGAAATCAATCTGTTTACAGAGATTAAGCATTTTTTATTTGCTAGATGCTGCTCATTTGTGCTTGTGGATAGCTCTGGGTACTAAAATTAGAAGAGTCGATGATGTTCTCTCCTCAAACTTTGCCCACTTTTCTAAGTCAACAAATAGAGGCGCAGAACATCTCTATTCATATTTTACGTCCATTCTAATCACCTTCTTGGTTGCTAAACATCTGCTTCTGCCTTAGATTCTATAAGGCCATATACCTCTGGAGGATGTTCTGGTGCTGGACCATGAACAAATTGAGGAAGTACAATTTCCGCTTCTTGATCGTGTGACGTGCCCTAGCAGAAGAAACAGAAAGAATTCGGAAAGAGGTTTTATTCCCATTCATTCCTAATTGTATGCGAACTTTGCTTTCGATTTCTTTCCGAACGCTTCTGTTTCCGAAAGTTTCCGATGTGTTTTCGAACTTTCTCCGAAGAATTCCACTTCATCTGCTTCTTTCTGACCATTTTCGATTTCTTTCCTAATAAGTGAGGCGCCGGATGCAAAAAGGAGATATAGAATTATTTTTCTGGAGTGGGGAGGCCCCTAAGCCCCTGAAAATAAAGTCTTGAATTTTAATTTTTGAAATATATATCCTGAGTGGAAATTTAATTTCGCATCTTTTTGTCTTCATGAAAAAAGTTGTATCTTTTTTATTTTTCGAATTATTTACGAAAAACTGTTTTTTCTCTGATCAAAATATTTTGATTTTTTTCACTTCAACT
>JAAAKG020140854.1:0-12002 GCA_010014905.2 Druon quercuslanigerum
GATGCAAGATACGAGTATGGGAGTAGAGAAAGATGTTTTCTTTTCAAAAGTGATTTCTCGAGCGAATGATTTCCTTTCTTTTTTTTTTCTTTTTTTTTTTTTTTAGTTTTCGTGTAAAGGCTGGGCCGTGCAGTTCTGAAATTTTTGAATTTTTATCCAAAATTTCTGGCTAACGAACATGACCTTTAGTTTAGGAACTAAGAGAGTGTACCAAAGGCCAATCTAATAGATTAATTTATGCAAATGCTGTCGTGCTCACAGACGGACATACATACATACATACATACTTACAGACGTACAGGCAGACATATTCGTAAAAACCTGTTTTTTCGGATTCAGGGGGTCTCAAAACGTGGTGATTTCACGAAAACTGAGGGAGTCAAATTTTACAAAAATCTAATACCTTCTCTGATGAGAATGTTATCAAAACACCCCTACATTCGTCTCTAAAAAATCATGATGCGGTTTTTGTTTAAAATTCTCTTTAAACAATCACATTATTTTTAATAGTTTTGCCATCGTTATAAACGAAATATTTGCCGGATTGAAAAATTAACCGCTTAACCGAATTAACCGATTTGAACCGTGAGCAAATGATATATCCAATACAAAAATTCTACCGTTAAATTTATCTTGTAATGAGCGTTGCGATACAACGTGTGAGATTAAGAAAAAGTGGTATGAATAATATTTATCTTTTCAGGTATCTATGTAGTGTCGAATCCCTCACATGCCGGTATTACTTAAATTTCATTTTAAGAGCATTTTAGAATTAAATTAAATATTTAAAAGAAGGGAAGTGGCAATCATCATTTAATTATCAAGAGAGACGTGACCGTGTTATAAGGTAGATGACTCAAGGAATGTTTCCAATAATCAGTAGTCATACGATACAAGAGACTGTACTATCTACACGCAATAGGCTAACACGTGCAATTTTTGTCCCAGTGTCGAGAGTTATACCTCGACCTAAATACCTCGTTCAAATAACGAATCAGCTTTTGAGTTTTATAGAAACTGTGGATCACTTTAGATTTTATCATACTAGCAAATGTAGTCTGGAGAGCAAGAAACTTTTTCCTACGAGACTCTCCGACTTTTAAACAACCTAACAAATCATCTAGCTGTCTGCAGCTGTGAACCGCCCTCGTCGTAGAAGAGCAGTTGTCAACCTCATATGCCCGCCGCGCTACTCTGAATTAAATATTGATTTTTTGATGATTTTTTTCAGAAATTCTCAGTATCAAATAAAAAATCGCTTCTATACACTATTTAAAGATCTGTGATAGCTCTAAAGAGTCGCCTGAAGATATCCTGTAAATGTCGATTTAAAAAATCCTCTTCAAATTTTTCAATGATCCATTGTTCATTTATATCAAAAATTTTGTTTCTTAATAAAATTATGTAAAAATTTTTTTCATGGATCCAAATAAGCAAATAATTTAGGTTTTTATTTGTCCCTAAGAAACTTGTTTTTATCGAAACTATATGCAAATTTAGGTCAGCACCCAGACATTTACTGTTGGCCCACGTTCTGCCCTACTATGCCATCCAAAGTTTGGTAACCAAAGTTGGACCAGCTTTAGAACTTCCGAAAATCTCTATCAGGCCAGCATTGGCTAAAGACACTGATATCTGGAGAAAGGTCGACTGTCGGCACAACTTTGGCCGAAGTGTGGCTCGATGATCAAAACAAGCAGCCGTGAATCACCCGACATTCGGCCCAAGTTTGGTTTAATATATGGCCGATGGTCTGATAAACTCTGGCAGCTTGATTTAAAATGTCAAACCCAGTGTGGTTGGTTTAACTTTCGCCGAAGGTTGGCTCGATTATCGATGCAATACTGCTGTTTATTGACCAGTATTGCAACTATGTAAGCATAATGTACAAGCAGAGAGTACCACCAACCCTATTGCTACTCTCATTCATATTTGGCTCAACTTTTCTCTTTTACTTGAGAGTTACATTTTATAAAATGTATGGGAAATCGACGTATCATCGTACAAAAAATATCGTTCTTTAAAGCGAAATAATGCTGTATAACTGAATACGGAAAGCGACAGTGAATTTTCAATATCTTCCAATACGTCAAGTGTATCCGATGGACAGACCCCAGAGGAAATTCACAATGTTGATAGGAACGACTTATTTGAAAATGTGGGGCTTCAAGATGCAAAGTAAGTATATGTTTTGATAAATTGTCTATTGTTAAAGTTCGGATAAAAATGTTACATTAAATTGAAACTTTTAGGTTATGTTTACTAAATAATAGGTTTTTTACCATCAAGAGACGTGTCTTCGGATTCAGCGAGCTTCTAGCTCTTTTTAAACCCATTTCATTTTTGGAAAATCGATTAATATTACTGAAAATATTTGGAATTCTTTCCTTTTCAAGTGTTTTAGTTTCTTCAAAATTCTTTGAAAGTATAATAAACCTTTGAAATATCATGCAACTATTTGAAATCTTGACGAAAAATACTTTCAAATATTTGTAATATTACTTGAATTCTTGATATTTTTCATTTTCAGATTATTTGAAAAAATAGAGAATTTAGATCCTTCGCTTGATCGAATGCTTTTATACAGTGTCGGTCCCTTCCCAGTGGGCAACAAATTTAGGGATGTCCTAGGGACATCTTTGGGACATCCCTAAGACGTCTTTTATAACATGTCTTCTGGACATACTAGGGATGCTCTTAAGACGTCTTATGTCAGTCCGAAAGATGTGCCAAGAACGTCCATGTCTTTAATAGGTCTTTAGGACATCTTTAGGACATTGGACGTCTTAGAGACGTTGATTTGACTGACAGGATATCCTAGGAACGTCCCAAGGACGTTCTTGGGATTTTTATAGTTTTCTGCCCACTGGGTTATTAAGAAGAAAAGTTGTCCCTGCATTGTAGCCCAAGGTGACACCGATCTTCTTTAACACATTGGCCCAATCTTGGGTCCCTATCTCGGGCCGATGGTCGTCAATAACCTCGGTCCAGCATGATCATTTCACTACTTGGGGCGATCTTCGGCTAACAAGGTTGGACCCACTTTTAAAGTCCTTACGACTCTGTGCCGACGAGAATTTTGCGCATGGGTGGGATAAACTGTTCGTCCTTTTTAATATTATAAATATCCTTGCATAGAATTTTCAAATTCAGAAAAAAATGGTCTCAAAAAATTTCAAAATGCTCTCACCTTTTGAATTTGTATCCAAAATGGCTGGTTAACGAACTCGTTCTTTCTTTTAGGACCTACAAAAAGTGTGCCAAAAATCGATTTGACTCATTTATTTTTTCGAGAGTTATCGTGTTACGGACGGGCAGACACCATCGTGAAAACTTGATTTTCGGATTCAGGGGGTCTCGAAACGTGGAGATCCTTTAAAAAACTGTGGTGTTAGATTTCGGACAGTTCTAATACTTTCTCGATCTTTAATGATGAGAATGTAAAAATGTCGCATTGAAAAATGAAGCAAACCATAGCATTCCTCTCAAATATATCTGTATGCGGTTCTTTTTTATTTATTTTTAAGCATTCCTTCAACAATTAAGGGATTTTCTGATTACCTGTGGATATAGATTTAAACCTTGTGTAATTAATTTAAAAAAAATTAATAGTATAAAAAACCTAGATTCGCCTCCTAAACATCTCGATGCGCTTTTTTCGCTTAAGCAATTTTTTAAACAATTAAATTACTTTTTATACTTCTGCAATTGTTATATAAAAAGTTATGACAATAAAATATGTACAAAATTATTGCACTCCTCTCGAAAGTATCTCCATGCCGTTTTTTTCAACCACATTTTTAACAATCACGGAATTTGTCGTTTAGCGTACATTTGCTGATTGCCTGTGGATATGTTTTTAAATCTTGTGTAATCAATTTTTAAAAAACTAGTAGTCGTATCAAAAAAATAAAAACAACCCTAGATTCGCCTCCACAAATTCTTGATGAGTTTTTTCAAAAACGATTTCTTGAACAATTACATTACTTTTTATACTTCTCCAATTGTTAAAATCAAATAATTGTCGGATTGAGAAATGCACAAAACCATTTCATTCGTCTCGAAAATAGGTCAAAGCAGTTTTTTTGTCTTTTTTCTTTAACCTTTTTTTTCAAAAATGACGGCACGCCTTGTATAGCGTACATTTGCTGATTGCCTGTAGATAGGGATTCGCATGCTCTGTGATTAATTTGAAAAAAAAACTAATATTCGTATGAAAAATAAAAACACCCCTAGATTCGCCTCCTAAAATCTTGATGCATTTTTTGGTTTAAGCAATTTTTAAACAATTACGTAACCTTTATAGTTCTCCAATTGTTGAACACAAAATAATTGTGAAATTGAGAACTGCACAAAACCACTTCAGTCCTCTCGAAAATAGCTCAAAGCAGTTTTCTGTTGTCTCTTTTCGAACCATTTTTTGAACAATGACGGCACTTCTTGTATAGCGTACATTTTCTGATTGCCTGTAGATAGGGATTCGCACGATCTGTGAATAATAAAAAAAAACTAACAGTCATAAAAAAAACACCCCTAGATTCGTCTCCAAAAATCTCGATGCTTTTTTTTTGTTCAAGGAATTTTTAAACAGTCACATTACTTTTTATAGTTCTTAAAATTTTGTAAGCAAGTTAATTGTCGGATTGACAATTAAACAAAAGCATTGCTTTCGTCTCGAAAATATCTCGATGCGCGTTTATTAAGAAACATTTTTAACAATTACAGCATTTGTTCTTTAGCGTCCATTTGATGATTGCTTGTAAATTTTCATTTTAACGTTGCTTAATTAATTAAAAAAACTAAGAGTCGTATCAACACAATTACATTACTTTTTATAGTTCCGCAATTTTTATAGAAAAAAATAATTGTAGAATTGGGAAATGAAGAAAACTATTGCATTCCTCTCGAAAAAAGCTCGATACAGTTTTTTGAATTAATTTTTTTTTTAAGATTTTTTCACCAATGTAGGCATTTTTTAGCGCAGATTTGATGGTTACCTGTGGATATGGATTTGAACCTTTTGTAATTATTTAAAAAAAAGTGAATAGTCGTATCAACAAAATAAAAACACCCCCCGATTCGCTTTTGCAAAACATCAATGAGTTTCTTGTTTTTTAAGCCATATTTAAACAATTACATAACTTTTTATAGTTCTATAAACTTTATAATCAAAATGATTGTCGAATTGACAAATGAACAAAGCTCGAAATGATTATTTTTTTGTAGTTTTTTTAAACCATTTTTTGAAAAATGACGGCACTTGTTGTTTAGTGTACATATGATAATTTCCTGTGGTCATGAATGTGAACCTTGTGTAAGCAATTCAGAAAAAAAATAGTATCAAGAAAATAAAAGCACCCCAAGTTCACACCCCTGTATTGTTTTTTGTTTAATTTTTAAACAAGAACATTACTATTTATAGTTCTGCAATTTTTACAAACAAAATAATTGTCAGATTGAAAAATGAAAAAAACATTTAATTCCTCTCGAAAATAGCTTGATGCTGTTTTTTATTGTTTTTTCTGTTTTAATCATTTTTTGAACAATGCCGGCATTTGTTGTTTAGTGTACACTTTCTGGTTGCCTCTGGATATGTAACGAGTGTAACAGCTGATCCATTCAGTCCTGAAATCGACATTTTTTCAGTAATTAAAAAAAAACTTTTTCTTAATTATACTTATTTAGGACCAACTTGGGATCAACTTTCTTCGTGCCTTCTATTTAGCGTGCCAAATTTTTAACACGATAGTTTATTCCGTGTGGTGGTAAGTTAGGAAAGAAAGGTATCGGTATAGCTTCCAGTGTTATTTTCTTCGACTTTTTTCAAAATTTCTGCCGGAACAGAGCAGAGACATGCACTTCATTGCCTCCTCTTTCATTTTCCAAACTTTCAGAGCGATGCCTTATTTCGTTTAGAGTTAAGTTGGGAAATAAAAATTGTTTATCAGCTTTGGTCACGTGACCGTCTTGTTACATGGATTTAAGTTGATTGTAAATAAAAGACTTTTTAAATTTAATAATTAGAATGGAATAGAATTTTTGTTCGTGTAATATTTTCCTTTTCGGAGGTTAAGATATTGGAGATCGTTAATACAGGTTAGGATTAGATTAACATCAGCAATCCCGTAAGATTTCGGTCGATACTTACAAGTTGATATTGCCCAGATGGGGAATCCTGCTATGTCGTCATGATATTAGCATAATACAGGTTTCGTTGCCAGAAATACGTCTCCACAATTAAGTAATTGAAGGGATTAAGTGTTGGAGATTTCAGTGTTACCTGCTAGCAATCTTTTTTGTTACTCTGAGAGAAAGAAGCTGGTAATAAAAAAAAATCTTGTAGACGGAATTTTCATGTTGAAAGTGGGCGCATTCGAGCCAACGGTTAAGCCGTACCTTTCTAGGCCCGAACGGAGCCCAGCGGTTAAGTAGACAGCTGTAGGCTATCCTGAATTAACCGTAAACTTTCCCGTCTATGAAAAGTACGAATATGAAGGTTTGAATTATATGATATAGTATGTATATAAGCAAAATTATCTTTTTGAATATAGTAAAATATATTTTAAACTTAAGAAATTTAATGAAAAATATGTATATTTTCTTTAAGAAGAATGTTTCATAAAAAAAGTATAGCATTATTAAGAATCAAACTGTTTGAATCGTGAATGTAGAAGGCAAATATCTAAGTAAAAAGTTTGATTTATTGCTTAATTTTCTTTCAATAAAAAACAAAATGCTTTTCAAGCTATTATGCCTGCTTGATAATAAGGTAAATGCACCAGTAATCGTCACCTTCAGCTAAATTGGAAATTAAAAATGCTTATAATTGTATTTAAAACCTAATTTTTATTATCACAAAGGTCTTAACCGATTAAATTAAATAGAGAAAAACTGAATTTTGATTACTCAACATGATATTTGATTGGAGCAAATTTTTATTCGCGATTCAAATTCAAATTATGCAAATGCGTTAGTTATCGTCAGGCACATAACCAAGTTAACATGAGAAAAATATACTAATTTGATTGAAGAATATTGAAACTGACCTAAAATCACAAGTTTTATCACACGCGGCAAGAGCGAATATTGTAATAAAAAAAAAAATGGGCCATCTGACGATAATTAATGCAGTGACGATAACCAGTGCATCTACCTTATGTGTACTATAAAAGAATATTATTAGAGATGGGTCGAGCAGTACTTCAGATAATGCTTGCCCTCCGGCAGGCAGGTCCTCCTGCTTGCCGGACTCCTGTTTTAAACTTCGGCCCATGCTCCCTTCGGCTGCCGGAGGAAGCAGTAGGCAGTAGATTCAGCCGGAGTTCTACTGCGTTTTTTATTCTAATGTAGAGTTCGGCGTCAACTACCTGAAGCCCGGAACCCTTTTTTCAGCATCTTTTGACTTTTTTTAAACACTCCATTTTCTTTTCCTATTGAGTTCTGAATTTAATGTCAGCAATTCATTATTTAGAAAATGGGAATTTTTAAAGTTTGAAATAATGAAATTATATTGTGCTCTTAAATTTTAATTTCGCATTTGAAAAATTCTGTAATATTTTTCTCGTCATTCCTTATCTATTGTATGTAAAATAGGTTGAAAGTAAATAAAAGTATAAAAATATGTCAAAAAATTAATATCTAATAAAGTGATTAATAGTTATTGTTTTTATTATTACAATGTAATAATTAAAAAAAAATAAGTACCAATTATTAATCTATAAAAAACCTGAGTGAAAAAGGCAAAGCATAACCGATTTCAAAATTATTTGTTTTAAAGGGTATTTTTGGCAATTAAGACCATCTTTAAATTCGTTTATAAATGTTCTAATTTATATAAAAATTAAAAAAGTTGCCCTTTTTAAATTTTCAAGTTGAGCAGTTTTGCTTTCACATAATGTTATAAGGTATAGTATACTTAATAAAAATACCGTCGAAATAATTTTAGTAAAGCCTTTATTTAGGTTTTACTTGAATATTAAGAAGGCCACGAATATCCTTTTCAATCAATTTACCATTTTCACATCGTTTTAATTCCTACACAATTTACATGTCAATACTATCTAAAAATTTATATTTTTAAGCCTGTAAAAAGTCCTTAAAGACTTTTCTGTAAATTTTAATTTCAGAAGAGGTAGAATTACAATTACAACAGTTTTATACAAAAAAATTTTTCTAAGGTCATTTTTTTCCCCAAAAAATCGACAAAAATTGAAAATCACGTTGATTATTTATTATTGTTGTCAATAACGAACAACACCGTAAAAAAAATACATTTCAGAAAAAATATTGTACATAAAAATGGATATTTTAATAAATAACACATTTCTTTTGTAAAGCATTTTTTCATGCAGTAAATAGTTTAAGATTAGTTTAAGAATATCTTGTATTAATACGTATAAAAAAATCAGTTTTCATTTGAAAGATTTTTTGATAAACAAGGCCGTTTAGTTTATCTATTATATTAAAAAAACATTATTAGAGAAGGACAAATTATTATTTCATTAATTACTTGCTAAAAACTGTTAAAAAAATTGTTGAAAAAATTTAAACTGTATAAAAATTGGTTAAAGCCGCACAGAACTAATTTCGGTTACACCCTACTATCCCTTTCCATTATTCAACGTCGCAAAAACTACGTTGTTAGACAATACCTTGATTCTCTCAAATCCCTACGACATATTATATAGATGTGAATTTTATTGTGTGTTTCAGATTATTATTACTAGCTACGCCACGAATGATTTCACATTATTCTAAAATAGGCATGGGATCAAATGGTACTGTGTGCATTTATTATATGTTAATGATTTTAAAACATAAAAGGGGTAAGATACGTCATAGGGGTAAGATACGATATATGGTATATCTTAATCTATTTAAGATATAAACACAGTGTTTTCTATAGGTTATGGAAAAGTGTATAATAAGATTGGAAAAATCTACTATTTAATAACCAGTAATTATTTAAAACAATAATGATAAGATACTTTAAAACTTCTCATGTTTGTATATTTAGAATGTTAAGAATAGAATATAAAAAATGTTAGTTCTAAAATGTTTATAATTAAATATTACCAGTAGATAAATTCGAGTAAATTAGAAGTCATTATAAGAAAGGACTAAAAGTGTATTACATTTATTACTTTTATGTACGTATAGTTACCCTTTCATCATCTTTACTACACAGAAACAAATTCGGGTAGAGGGGGAACATTCCCGAGATCGACTGAACGCATCATGTCCCGCTTCTTCCGAACTCCTGTCATACCAGCGTCGAACAGCACGAGCTCTTTCTGTTGGATTACTCTAATCCCGCATCCGCAGAAGCAATTATGTCTCGATACTGGTATCTCGGGCATTCGCTAGCCAAATCAAGCTGGCCCCATGAAAATTGAACTACCGTAGTTCCATATTCCAACCGATAGAGGCCCAGGCCACGCGGATAACATTGGTTCCAGGGTATTTGATATCCCCCTCCACCCGAATTTTTTCCCGTGTGGATATAGGAGGACTATCTCACAGCCGGTTGTGTTCCTACATTAAATAGTAATAAATTATAAGCACAAATATAAGTAAACAACTCAACTATAAATTTAATATATCAACATGTATCGTTTCTCTACTAATAATTGCACTAAATTAATTGTTTTACATGTATTAGTATTTTAAATTAATGATGATCTACTGTAGGACCATTATGTAATGTATGATGGCCTCACGTACTTAAATTATTTGAAATTAAATAAATATTTAGGAAAAATTCTTCTTGAAGTTTTCAAGGCTTTCGGTACTTGAAACTTTTTCTGAATAAACGATTTCGAAGCTTGCATCTAAATTATTTTTTTGAAAGGTTTTCCTTTTCCTGAGTATAATTACAAAAATGCGCATGACAACATTAATAAATACATTTGAAAAGAAATTTAATTATAGTTAAAATGTATAGATATAAAAAAATCTTTCTGGGAATGAGAATTAACTAGAGGGTTTATAAATGTTGTTTAATTTTTCGATCAAAATAATTATAAAAAAACGTATTCTGTGCATAATATAATGCATATATACACTGTTAGAAATATTCGAAAAGTTACGACACATTTAAGATACTAAAGTAACTGAAATTTACAAAATAAGGTTGCTGAAAACGAAATGCAGTAACTTTTATAGTAATTTTTTAAAATTTTTATTTAACTTCAGAAGCGGTTTTTGAAAATGACGAATATTTTCCTAAAATTCCCAAATAGTAACAGAAATGTAAGTTATCGTAACGGAAAGAAGTGCGCAGTTGCATGCGCACTGCTCGCTTCTCGAGCACGTTCGGTTAGCAGACGAAGCATGTAGGTTCAGTATCGGTGGAAATCGGCGTGTTCAAGAGAATTTGTTAAGATTTGTGACGTAGGAAGAGCCCTTTATTCATGTACATAACTTTTCTGAACACCACACGTCAAATAAACCTAGTGAGTAAACATAGAACCTAGCTAACAGCATTTCTTTTAAGTCAGGGAATTTTATTAGTTGGGCAAAAGTCAGGACAAAAAATTGGTTAGTCGGAAATTAGGTGGAATTAAATATAAAGTTTTGCGGTAATCCAAGTATAATATTATTGTCACAGATTTGTTTACATTGTATTATTTTGCAATATCTTCCTCCATAATATAACCTTTTTAGTTATAAAATTTAATATTTGTTTAAAAATTCATTAATTGTGTTGCAAAGACATTCTTTTTGGTTGAAAATTTAATTTTTGTGTTCAAAATTCGTTCTTTTAGGTTGAACGTTTAAATAGTTTCATAGATGATTGACTTATTTTCTAAATTTCATATTTTGAAGCTAAAATGTCAGACTAACATCTTTTTTGGATGCAAATTCAACTATTTTTTTATTTATCCTTCTGATCGAACAATTCGTCTACTTCAGTAGAAATGACACCGTATTTTTTCAACCATTTTTTCCGAAAAGTTGACCTTTTTTATTAAGAAATTCAACTGTTTCGTTGAACCATCGTAAGTTTGGGTTAAAAAATAAAGTGTAATTTCGCAGAAGATTTACTTCTACTTTTTGAAAAATTCTGTTTTGATTTTAAAATGTCAAAAGAAAATCTTTTTTGGACGAAAATTAAATTGTTTTTTATTTTTTATTTAACCATTCTACTCTTTTAGTAGAAATTTCATCTTTCTTGAAAAAATGCTACTCTTTGCTTGAAAGTTATTCTTCTCTATGTTTGAGGATTTAACTTTTATTTTTAAAATTGTGCTTTAACTACTTTGTTAAGAAATCATTTTTTTGTGCAACATTCATATTTTAGTTGAAAAATTAATTCCTTTGATTAAAGGTTTAACCGTTTTACTATAAATAAATTTGTTTGATGGAAATTTCAGTTTTAGTGAAAAAATTAAATACGAATATTATTTATAAAAAATAAAATAAAATTTTGTACAAATTTTGTGAGAAAATTTTTGTCTAAACATTTCATGTATGGAGAC
This sequence comes from Druon quercuslanigerum, assembly GCA_010014905.2. Lineage (NCBI taxonomy): Eukaryota > Metazoa > Arthropoda > Insecta > Hymenoptera > Cynipidae > Druon > Druon quercuslanigerum. Next base: position 11,481 of record JAAAKG020140854.1, read on the forward strand.
ATTATTGTTTGGTTCATTAATTTTAATATAAATTTGAAGTATATATTTGTCTTAAAAATGAAAATTATAGTAAGACTATATACGAGCGAAGTTTATATGTAAATAACTCTGTAATATTATATACTCAATGAATCAAAATAAAAAAAACTTCTTATTATAAAAGATGGGCTTTGATTATATATTTGATACAATGAGTGTACATATAACATAGATGCATAAGAAGTGGTTTGTATTAACTCCACTTATGTTTTCTTGCTATTTATATTCTCGGGACAAACATAGATTACATGTTTTATATTAAAATTAATGAAACGAAAAAATTTTTTTAACCTCTTTTGATTTTCAGTTGCGGTAACTGAAAATTCCTAAACAGTAACAGAAATTTCTAAAACATGTGACTGGAGTTTTATGCAGTTACCGTTACTGAAATTTCGGTTACAGTTTAGGAAAATTTAGAAACGGTTTCTGCGTAAAGCATTAGTGACGCGTTTCTGAAAATTATTACAGAAATTTCTAACAGTA
>JAAAKG020140855.1:0-12002 GCA_010014905.2 Druon quercuslanigerum
GGCGTGATAGTAGGGCTGGCGTAGGCGACGGGGGGCGGGGGCAAAGAGTAAAAAATGGGTAATTTAGTTTATGTGACGCCCCTAATCAAGGGACTTTTTTACTTTTTAAACAAAGCGTATCTCGGGGACCTCTTAGTGCATACAGAAATAATTTTTTTTTCGTGAAACTTTGAAATTTTTCATTTCAGCAGTTCTCCAATGAGTTTTTCCAGTTTTTCCTGATTTTAATATAGGAAATGAATTTTTGTTCAACATCTACCATCAATGAGAACCGCGCTGGCGCGAAATGCGTTGACCCACCCCCGGCTGGGGATGGACAAAATCTCGCTTCCGGGGGGACATACGCCTAGTGCAAATCTTCTATAAGCTTGGAGGTACAGGGCGGTTTCAGTCACTCCCACCTGCGCCTCGGCACGCGACCACGTGGCTGTTCTTTCACTCCGGTCGCGCGACTTGCTAGTCACTCTCACGATTCCCGCCGTTTCGGACTCGATTACATTTCGCGCTCTCTAATTTGCATAAAAAACGTAAATAAATATCAATTGTTTTACGAGTTCCCTAGTTACTAGAAGCACAAGAAAATAGCAACAAATTACAACTGAAGATGAGAATCAGAAGACCGACCAGAAGATACTGAGACATAGAAAGAAGATTGATCATAGTAAACAGTAGAATAAACCAAAAAGGAACCATTTTGGATCACGGGATTATTCAAGCCAAACGTTTGAACTTGTGTTTTTCTACTGGCGGTATGTCATCAGATATAGTGTTTCCCTAATGACTGTTTAAAGTGCTTCTGATGAACCTAAAGTGTCCTCCAACTCTTTAGCGTTCCTGTAGTGTCACTTGAGTGTTTAAATCAAATTGATTGCAGCGGGGCAAGAATAGCTTTTGTGGACAGATTAGTCTAGAGCTTACAATTTTGATCCAAGTGGACCCTTTGTTTAATGAGAGTTAACTAACTTTCAAAGAGATTGGTGAGAGCCAATTTGAAAACAAAGTTAACATTTTTGTCATATAAACGATCGCATTTTTGGACAACTACGTATTTTTGTGTGAAACATTGTAACATAAGTGAAGACACTTCTTAGAAATAATATTCAGTAGGTTACAACATATTTTTTTTATATATTAATAAATTAATAAGTGAAAGTGCTACTTATAGATTGAAAAGACTTGGAGGCTGCATTCTTTAATTTTTTTGTTTGGTTTATACGTAAAAGCATTCTTGCTTCCCATTTTTTTAAAGGCCAAAGTAAATTTTAATGTTAATAAATCCAGAGACTTGGTTGAGTTGTAAATAATTGTTTACCGAAATAAATTTTAAATTACATTAAAAAAATCCTTTACAACTTGAAATTTGCGAAATCAACTCCAATGACTTAGATTCTTTGTCAAACGAAACCATTTATTATTTATTTAAATCCTTTTTTTAAAAAAAGACATATTTTTGTCAACTCTCAACTAGCAGATTTCATTTATTCAACGTAATTTACTCTCACAAAAAATAACTTGGAAAATCCTCTTTTTATGATACATTATCAATAAACAATAATTTCTCATTTTATAAACCATTTTATAAAATACATGATGTATTTTTTAACGAAGTTTATTTGAATAAATAACAAATTTTGTAACTCGAAGTTTCTTGATAAGTAAGGTGCTTCTTGAGTCACTGGCAGTTGATTTCGTAAAAAATGACATCATTTCCTTGACAAGTAGTCAAGTTTTGAATTTGTTTATAAAATTGTTTCTGGAATGAACAAATGTTGTTTGTTAATAAAGTATCATGAGCGACGGATTTGTCCAAGTGATTAAGAATTGATTCGCTTGAAAAGCGAAATCTACTGGTAGAAAATCGAAGAAAATCTGTATTTGTTATAAAATTTATTTAAATAAAGAAAAAAGTTGTGATTTTGTTATTCAAATCGTTTATAAAATAAAAAATTATTATTGGTTGATAAAGTGTTAGAAGCAAATGTTTTTTCCAAGTTATCTAAAGTCGATTCCTTTGAATAAATTTATTCTGCCACTTGAAAATGGACAAACATATGTATTTATTGCGACAATTTTTTTATCAATTTTGCTCAAGGAACGACGTTTTTAAGAAGTGAAATGACTGTAACCTCATGAATATTATTTGTAATGAACGTGTTCACTGATAAAATGATGTTCTACATAAATATAAGTAGTGGCAAAAAATAAGATCATTAATAAAAAAAAATAATGTCGAATTTGTTGCTGAATAAAAAATTAATCAAAAAAATTCAAAAATCGTCTTCCACAAATCTATTTGAAATTCAATGAGGTTTTATTTTTAAAAAATGCTTAGAACGGCTCAAAAATTTAAGCTCCAGACTAATTTTTCTAGAAGAACATTTTTTTTGCCATCAAGGAACTCACCCAGAGCTAAAACGCGTAAATGATTTGTCTAAACGTCTAAATTTATGAAAATTTTAAGCGTCACCAATTTGTTTTTAATACAGGAGCTTTGTTCTATTTTCTGTTTTTTTTCTGTCTAAATAATTAATGAATTATTAAGTTTTTAATATATAAATCTTCATAACTTAGCCAATTGTCTTTGAAATTATTTGAAACATGGTATGCAGATGAGTACAGAATCGATCTGTAATTTCCAGAAATCTTCCCAGAATAGTGAGCAACAAATTCATAATGAAAAGATTTTTTAACTAAATTTTGAATTAAATATTATTAAACAATATGCTTTTTATGCATCGCTGAACCATTCTTTATGTGTACACCATGTTCCAAAAAACTTCAACAACAATGGGCTAACTTACGATGATTTATATTTTTTAAAGTTACTGATTTTGGGGGTGAAAATGCTACATTTTTTAATTTTTATGCTTTACATCAATCTTCAGGCAAAAACGGACTAATCGAAAACAGTTCCGTTACATTATTCTCTACAAATTTTTGTTGTTGCTACTTTTAAAATCTTCCTAAACTCAGACGTTCCGACAATTCTTTTACTCAGTTTCAAGCGCTGTGAGAGTTCTTTGATCCGGTAACTCAATTTGCATCTTTAAAATTTTGTTAATCTGATTTGTTATGTTGAATACAGAGGAAAATAGTGATTAGAACGTAAAAAGTGAAGGAGAAGGCTCGGAGCCTTCCAAAGCGTCCAGAATTCGAGGATGCCACCTCATCCTCAACGTGGATGTACGCGCTCTTCGGTAAGCCGCGTGATTATTGGTCGTGAAGGTCGAGGTCGCTGTATTATTTTATCTCGTATAGTCACTTAATCAGAGAAGAAGGATTGGATTGAATTTAAGTAGGTTTTATAGATTTTTGTATATTTTTTTCTATTATCGCTTTTAGAGAAGCCGAATTAATTGAGGGTCAGGATGATGCACATAAAATTTTCTCTGATGTCTGGAAATTAAATTTAAATCCCCGCCTTTTTTACTTAGAAAAAGGTCCCTTTTTTAGTTTTAAAATTGAATTAAAACCGTTCTTTTTGGGAAAAATAAATTTTAATACTTTTTTACTGATAGAGCAGTGAGAATTGGAATATGTTTATTCAGACAAATTTTATCAATTTTTCTCTAGAGCCTGTCATATTTTAGACTTTTATGTCTTCCAGCGTTTTATTTATAGAGAGTTTAGAGCAGGCGAAATATTGAAAAGTTAAGAAACAGTAATGATTTTAGTTTATGATAGTTCTCGAGTGTTCAAGTTAACAATAGGTTCCGGGGCTTGCCAGTGAGTTTTTGCTTATAAGACGATATTTTTTTGTGTGAATAAAAATTTAATAAAAGTAAGTTTGCAGAAAAGACATTACCTTTTTAAATTCTTAATGCTTGTTTCTTTGGTAATGTCTAGATGTTAATTTAGAATACTCTAATGTTTATGCCTTCATTCCAGGGCGTATAGCTTAGCAATGGTGCTTCGCTAGTGAGTTTTTGCTTTTAGATCTATATTTTTCTTTGTGAATAAAAATGGAATAAAATGAAGTTTGCAAAATACTTATCAATTTTTTTCGGTTTTTAATGAATTCCTTTCCTGCAGATATTTTGTCTGCTTCAAAATAATTTAATAAATATTTAGCGAATTTTAAATTTGTAGTCAAATGGGAAATATAAGTTCAGTAAAGTTTGAATAATTGTTCTATTCAAATAAGAATCAATTATATTTTCCAGTTCTAAAGGTAAAATAGTAGGAAAAACTAATAATCTTCTTTATTCACACAGAAAAGTATTTTCTCGTAAGCAATTTCACTAGCGAAATAACGTGGTTCCGCGATAAGCCCCGGAGCCTACAGCAAACTCGAAAACTCGAGCGCTGTCATTAACTAAAATGATCATTATTCCTAAACTATACAATATTGCGATGTAAATACTTTTAAAAAAATGTTTCATACCTTTCTCCAAATTTTTCTCGCGAGAATTTCTTTCATGTTCAAAATTTTCGCAATGAACAAAATGCTAGAAGATGTAAAATTCAGATTTACGTCTGCTGTCAAAAAAATTATTAACATTTGTTTTAAGAATCATTTTTAATTTATGATTTCTCTGTAAGTCGAAGGACACCTTGAGGTGCAATCCCTAAGATTTTTCTTAAAAAGGCTGAAGTGAAAAGGGTTCTAATATTAGTTTTCCCTAAAAAAAAGTTTTTTTTATTTTAATTTGACAACTAAATAACCTACTATTTTTTCTAAGTATAATAAGGTGTTCAATAAAATGTGAAATCCAAATACATGTTTTAAGCATTAAAATTAAAACATTTTTCTTAAAGTTTTCATGGCACTTGATTTTTGCTAGAAAAAAGTTGCGCCCTTATTGCAGGTGACCCATTTTTCGATTCTTTGGAGTTTGAGCCTCTTACAAGCAGAATAAGTTTTCATATCTAAAATATTTTAGAATTTTTTTAAATTTGTTTGCTCTGAAGTGTATACTATTCATAAATATCAATGAATTCCTTTCTATAAAGTTTTTTTTTCTTTTAACGATGTGTCTATAGGCTCACCAAAAATATTTGTTTTACGCTCAAGGAATTTCGGTGAACCTAAAAATGTGTTTTCTTAAAAATAATTTTAAGTTTTACATTTTTTTTTAAAAACTCGCTTTACTGGGTCATGTATCTTGAAATTAATAAATTTTTCAGCTAAGAAAAAGGGGTTCTTAAAATATGGCATAACAAAATGTACCGTCCGAGGTTAAAGCAAAAATTCTTTCTTTTTTCACTAATTTTGTAAGTACACATAACTTTTATGATCCAAGAGCTGAACTCAGACTTATTAATTTTCTACTACTAAAAACATAAAATATTTAAGTTTTAAGTTAGAATAAATTAGCTGTTTTCTCGACAAATGGTTTGCTCTCGGTAGTTGGTTCCGTTAATCTACTTTCCATACTAAATTGAAAAAACGAAAATTCATACATTATAAAAAGTTTTTAGTGTTAAGGTTGTATTTTCAGTGATTTAAATCTTTATTTCATAGCAGCGTGAAGAAAACTAATTAAAATTTTGAGCAGTTTTAGAAAAGAAAATTGATTGGAAAGGCTAATTATTATATTTTTTTCAACAAAGATTCTAATAACATTCTAACAGTTTACACTGTACATGAATGTAGACATTCATTTAGTAAAAGTGCTCGCATACATACTGCAAAGAAGTACAAGTACCTTCTCTGAAATGTCATAAAAATTAAGAAATATCGTCGCCGGGAAAATAGCAATTAGTGTGCGTTAAGAGGCGTACAATCCGGCGCATATTATAATGTTCACTGTCCTTTTCTTAATTGCCAATCCATCAAGGATTATCTAAGTTTTGAATGTTACATTCTTCAATCTATAATCGAGTTGAAATCTCTGTCTGAGATTCACATATTGAAAAAAGGAATCCTCAGATATTAAATTAAAATTGTTTGCTGAATTATATAATCTACTGATATCTTGTTTAATTTTGATTTATTGAGGTAAAAGTAGCAATTTAAAAAATTATTAAATTACATTCTGGTAGATCCGTCTAAAAAACGCTGGGTTTTAAAAGAATCTGGATTTAAGTAGTAATTTCATTCACCTTCAGCCAAATCGAATTAATTTTTCTACTTACGGATTACAATTTCTAATTTGTTTGGTTCTCTTTTTAATATTTTTTATTGGTAAAGTGCTAATTGAGCGATTAAAATAAATTTAGAATTTCAACATTAAACTTTAAAATGGGAAATGAGAAAATTGTAACACTTTGACCGCGAGAAAACTCAACTTCTTCTACTGATGGAACATAAGTTACGTTTTTTTTATTTTTTCAATTTCTTCGTTGTAACAGATTATCTTCATCGTTCAAATAGCGAAAAAATAATATTTATATCTAAAGAAACAAGTGGAACGAAATTATATTATATTATTATGTAATTATATAATTTATATAATAATTATTATAATATTATATACATATATATAATATTTATTTCTGATTTATTCTAAGTATTATTGATAAAAGAGAACATTTCGATTGTAAATTTTTTCAATATTGGGAAATAATTATGTCTTTATCGTTATGCTATCACACTATAATTCGATAATAACAATAATAAATAATTTAAAATGTGAAAACATTTAACAGCAATTTGACTAAAACGTAGACTTTCGAATATTTTGAATTAAAATTTTGAAGCTTTTTAAGGATTTTGAAAGGTTTGGGTTCATTTTTTTCTAAGATTTCTGACAAATTTAATTGGCTTTTTGTTTAAAAAATTTAATGTAAGAAAATTTTTAGAAAGATTTCCGCAAATTTAAATTGAAATCTCTATTTTTTTAAATTTCGGAAATAAAACCATGAAAGGGTTTTAGGCATTTTTAAAAGTTTTAAGAGAATAACATTTTTCAGATTCATATGAAAATTTTGAGTTATTTCTTATTTTACAAAATTTTTGTTAAGAGAATGTTAACAAATATTTTAAAATATTTTAAAAAATCTTTAAAATTCTAAAAAATAGAATCTGGAAGATTGTGAGTTAAATTTTTTATTTCTGCAGAATTGTTTATAAACGGTAGAAAAAATTAAAACTTTTTAAAACTTGTATTTAATTTTATAGGTTTTTTGTACTGTTTAAGGGTATGTAAAAAAGGGGAATTTGTACAGATTTCTTTTAAAAATCAAGCTTGTGAGTATCTATTTACTAATTTTTATTTTATTCTCGTAGGTTTTTGCCTTAAAAATAAAAATTTAGTTTAGCCAAATAAATTTATAGTTTGACTAAAGTTATTGACAAATAAAACAGTTATTATTAAAATTGGTAGTTGTGCATGATTAAAAATATAGTATATTTTTGATTTTAGTACAGAAATCCGACGTTTTTCAGAAATGTAACAAATGAAAAAAATGAACTTCGTAAAAGGAAAACTTGGGTTAAAATCTAAAAAAGCTAAATTTTTTAATATTCCTCGCTTTTATAACTTAGTTAATAAAATCTTCTAGAAAATTCTAATCAAATTTAAATTCTTAAATATAATTCTTCCGCAATGACTTGGAAATTAATAATTTCAAGGAACTATAATGCAAATTAAACAAATAAATTGTGTCACTTATATTGAATTTACTAGAAAATCATATCAGATTTTTTGTAAAATATACAAAACAAATGTATCCTGTCACTTTCCTGGAAAATAATCTGAATTTGTTTCTAAAAAAGTGTTAGTGCGCGCGTTGCGCGCATATAAAACTGAGTAAATAATACACTTTATTAGATTTCTTATCCGCGGATTCCTGATAAATCTTTAAATAACCAAATACATTTTTAAGAAAAGAGAAGCAGAGATTGCAAAACAGATGTTGACAGAAACTGAGTAATATTTTCTAGATATTTGAACATTTAAAGGCCTTGCGAAATCGATCAGTTTTAAATTGAAGCTTTCACTATCAAATTATAAATCGAAGCATTCAATCAATAATATGAATCATCAAAAATTGTAAAATTAGGAAATTAGTTTTTTCAAAATGCAGCAATTTCAAACTATGCATCTGTTGAATGAAATTTTTAAGAGCAAACATTCACAATTTGATTATTTTAAATCAGTCAAGTCAAATGCTGGATACTTTACGAATGGTATAATTTCATAATAAAGTTAAATTACTTGCTTCAATATATTGATAATTTCAGAAAAGATCAAAGAAGCAACTATCCACAACTTTTTTTTAACCCTCCTATAAAGAATTTTTTTCTTTAAATCACTATCAAATTATAAGTCCAAGAATTTATATAATTTTAGAAATTGTGACAAATGGAGCATTAGAAAATTGATTTTTGTAAAATTTAATTATTTCAAATTATACAACAACTAAACAAAAATTGTACTTTTCAACCATTAAAAATAAAACAATATCCAACCTAAAGTGTTTAAAAATGGGAAAATGGCTATTAAAATTGGAAAATTCAAAACTGGAAACTTAAAAAGTGTTACTGTTTCGTAATTACAACTTAACTTTTATAGTTAAAATTTATAATTTAAATCCTTAGATTTTTTATTTGTATTTATTGTATAATTTATTATATTTTTAATCATCCAATCACTTCTCTCAATGTATTTATAATTTTATAAGAGAAAAAATAAGCAACTGTCGACCTTTTATTTTTTTAAACACTCCTGTAAAGAATATTTCGAATATTTCCAGAAATGAAAAAACCAATTATAATTTTATTAGAGTTGCATAAATTTTAATTCCCAAAATCGAAATAAAAATGTATCATTTTGTATCCAGTTTGGATACAAATGATTACAAATTTTATTTTTCAAAATCGATTTGATTCTCAGACGAGGAAGGGGTATTACCAATTAGTGGGGATGATATCGGAAATCCCGAGGCTGATAAAGACAGGGGGACCAGCATAACCCCTCGGATTTATCATCAGCTTCAACACCATCGGGATCATCAAAATCGTCAGAATCAACATCAAAGAGATTTACAATCAGATAATAGTTTCGCATATCAATGCCCAAAAGCAGAAATGGTCGCACAAGAAATATCCCCTTGCTACACCCAGCTTCTTCATCAACCTCATCAACCACAGGAATACATATCATTGGAAGAACTTGGACCTCGACTTGATCAGGAGCACCCCAATCAAAATCATCAAGATCAACAAGATAGAAATCAGATTTCTGCTTCCACGAACTTTGCAGATCAACTTTATCAACATCAAAATTACCAACAAACGAGTTACTACAATTTGACGACTGTCCAAGAGTAAGTCATTTTGAAGGATTCGATGTTTTTGATGTTCCAAAACTTAGCTGAAATATTCAATTTCCTGTTCCTTTTAGTTTTTCATGAAAAGATATTGTTTTTCATTGAACCTCAGACTGATTTTGCAAGCTATCAGACAGTTTGACACTGGTGAGTGTTGATGTCGAGGCATTTTTTGCGGCTGAAATATTTTGTTTTCCAAGGAAAGATATGAGACACGTGCTTTTTGTTTTCTACCAAAATATGTTGTTCATGATCTTAGGTTTACTTGAATACTTAGGTGAATTATAAAAAATTAACTAACATTTTCTTCAAAAACTTTGGTGCATTCTAAAAGTTTTCAAACTTATTTGGGAAACATGACATTTAAAATAAATTACTAAAATGGCTTACATTTTTTGAAAAAACTTAAAAGTGAATTTTTTCAAAAAGGTTACCTTTTATATGAGAAAGATATCTTGTAAGTTTTGTCCCCACTAAACTATCCTCTTAGATAGAAAAACTCATTTTGTATGATATTACATATATTTATTTAAATATCAATTATTTCCTTAAACATTCATAATTTTGTGTCTTAAAGACGCTAAAATTACATGGAATGAGATAATTTTTCCAAAAAGTAGAAATCGCGAATGTTGAAAAATACCGAAAGTAAAAGTTAATTAAACTAGAAAAATTAAAATTTTCGGAACTTTTGAAACAGAAATTTTCAAAATATCGACATCACGAAATCAATCAATTCTTGAAAGTAGTAAATTGTAGATATTGCAAAAAAAAAAGATTTACGTTTAATATTTTTTATATCTACTAGCATAATATTTTTTTATATCGTCCCATACTGCAATCAATACATTTTAATTTAAAAGAGCTCTTAAATATTTTAAACTATGCACGTATATCTTCGAAATAAAATATTATTTTAACGATTAAAATACAAAATACAATTGTTTTCGAAAATTTTAAACTACGATGGTTTAGGATTTTATTTTTGTTGACTTAAACATCCGGAATAACATCCAAGAATATTTTAATTAGATCCTTTATTGCGATTAAATATTCGACACGTCACATACAGTCATATGTATATACTCATGCCATTGCATTCTGTAGTGTGTCACCATGCGTCCATTGATAATTTGAATTATTATTTTGTGCAAGAATGCCGCTTTTATATCATAGAATTTCGATACTTCCTCTTTCAAATCTTTCAATCTCTTTCAAAATCTTAACGCAAACCTACCAAAAAAAGTCTGCCCGTCTCGCAGGTACATTCTCATGGCGCACCGCGCGCCCGGATCACCAGTTTGAGCGCGCCTAGGGCGCGCGGATGTTGAATTCCACGCTCGATAATTTACTTATCTGGCTCTTCGCGCTCGATCATGTATATCCCACCCGCTACGCCCCGTAAAAGCATCGTAAACTATAATTTGGTGATTGCGAATTCTCTTTAGTTAAAGCTCCTTCGGCTTTAACGGACACATTCTTATCACCGCTTATCACGTATCTCGTGCTTCTCACTCAATTTGGTCAAAAATCTGAAATTTTCTACATTATGATCAACACTATTGTATCAAATGTATATTGGCATTTATTTCTGTAACTCGGTCTGGGGCTGCTTATTCTGATATTGCAAAATAAAGTGCCAATTTTATTTTTAATGATAACCTTACAATTTTTTTCTTATTTTGCATTAAATTTTAGTCTTATCTACCTTGAAAAATGGATACCACTTTAATAAATTTATATTATTACAATTCATAATATTCATTGATATTGAAACAAAAGTATTTTCATTGTCTTATTTATATAATTAAAAAAAGTGCGCATCCTAATCAAAAAAATTGTTATTAAACAATTTATTACATCTGGTGTGGATTTTCCATCAATTTAATTTGTTTAATTTCAACGGTATTTTTCATAACTAAACAAAAAACCACGCAACTTTTGTCTATTCATTTTTATCATTAAATCTTCGATTTTTCAAGAAACTTTAAAAAGTTGTCTAGATAATCTTTTATAGCATTTAAAAAGCAAAATGTTTCATCTCTTGACTTTTTTATATCGTGCGTTGTTTTGCTTAAAATGTTAATTTTCATGTGTTCTTTTTTAATTTTGTAAATATTATAACTCTGATATTTTTTTATCAAAAAGTCATCAGGATCAATTGTTCCTGTTTTTTAATACTATTAACAGCCGTGAAGAGAATTTTTGAATCTTGAAAAAAGTGTTCTCAAAAATATTTAAAATGCGCTCAATTTTTGTTTTTTATCTAAAATGGCTAGCTAATGAAGTTGACCTTTAGTTTAGGTCATCAAAAGAATGTACCAAAGGCCAATGCAATCTGTCAATACTTTCGAAATTTATCCTGCTAACAAACTAAAAATCTACAGACTCAAAGACAAACAGACAGACGGACATATAGAGACATTCTTAAAAACCTGTTTTTCGGATTCAGGGGGTCTCAAAACGTTGCTTTTCGTATGTCAAGAGAAGTGACATAATTTTCAACGAATTTTGTTCGTAGCTTGTTTCGTTTGTCCAAAAACTTAATTTTTAAAATTTTTGATGCTGTTTTTTTGCGAAAAAACCATTTTTGTTGATTCATCTTCTTCGTATGTTGATTAGTTTGACCGCAAAATAAAATTTTCATTTTTGATTATTTTTTTGTGCGATCAAAATTTGAATTTTCAAGAAAATTCTATATCTAGAAAAGCCTATATCGTTGGGTAAAAGACAAATTTCACTGTAATTCGTGGTTGTCAGGACCAGAAATGGAAAATTTTTTATAT